>JUDQ01000004.1:115306-217524 GCA_000812075.1 Scedosporium aurantiacum
TTTGCCTCGCATTTTTGACACTTCTCTTTTTGTTTCTTTAACGAAGAGACACTGAGCTAGATGCTTCTCATTTCCCCTCATGGGCGTCTGCGCTATTGAAGATTGCTTCGATATTTTCTGGTATGATGTTGGCTGTACGATGTGGAAATTGCTAAGGATACAAGCGGCTTCTCTCTTCGAATTCTAGGCTCTCACGTCGCTACACCATCACTGCCACACGCTCCACGCTCGATGAAGAGCTCCTACGCGACGCTGTGACGTTTTCAGTCATTTCAACGCCTCGCTGATCCTCCTCGCCGCCCTTCAAGGGACACGGACCTGTGAATAACATTGTCAACATTATATGTTACACGACTGTGACGTATCTCAGAGCAAGACATACCAATTTCGCCATCTGTCGAGTCATCGTCGTCGTCATCATCATCATCATCATCACCATCGGCCGTCTCACCTGCAAACCGCTTCACGATTTGATAAATGACGTTTAGTAGCTGTCCAATGGCTACAATAAACGGCACAAGCTGGCCCACAGGCTTGAGGGTATCGACTTCCCTGATGTGATTCCACTTTATGGGCAGCTCGGCCGAAAGGGCGATGAAGGCGATCGTTAAGAGACAGATGAAGAGTAGCATGACGGAGAACACAAACTTCACCAGCTTAACGATACTTTTAAACATGGCTTCCACGTCGTCTGCCACGTCGTCTGCCAAGGCTGGATTAGTTGGACGAAACATCCTCTCCCCCCGGGGAAAGTCGGGTTCGTCGTCGCGCCTAGAAAAGTAGCTTAATGCCGGCGCTAGCAGCAGGTCTGGATTGTTCGAATATTCGGGTCAGTACGAAGTAAAGTGCAATGAGTTATTCGCGTGAGAAAAAAATAAAACAAAATATAATATAAAAGCAAGACTCACAAAACGCCGCTCCTATCAGAGCCATGGTCCAGATGACCTTTTGCAGTGTCCTCAGCCACCCATACACTGGAACCTTGGAGAAGAAGAAGGCATAGTCATTCTCGCATCCTGACCGATCCAGGACATCCAAGCCTCTCCAGAAGAACCAAGTATAGTAGCAAGTGATAAAGGCTATGACAATACCGATGACAAGGTTCATAATAATCATGTTCCGTGGATTCATCATCTGCCGAAAGGTGAGCGTGGTCAAGGGCAGGAAGCAGATGATGATGATCTGCGTCAGATTCAGCCACGAGAAGAAGTAAAGTTCGACGCCCTTTGTAGTCCTGGCGGCGGACTCCTTGAGTATGACGATCCACGTCGCTGCGAAAAGGCAGAGACCAGTACTCATGAAGAAACGGCTATACTTTGGTATGTCGAGCATCGGGACGAGACCCATGGTTAGGAGTTGAATGTAGAGACTGATCCTGATACCGAGACCGTAAAGGTCTGGGTTTCCATCGAATCCGCATTCGTCGGCCATGATGTTGCGAATCCACACGTTCAAAACTTGTCGTTGTGTTGGCCACGGAGAAGAACTCGAGCAGGAGTCGAGACCAGTTCATAAACTAAAATTGAGGCCTTCGAGTGTCTGCATTTTTCAGTTCATGGTTGGGCAATTCAGCCCCAGCCTGGTCTCCCGGACCTGTTCCCTCCTGACCAGTCATATTTCCTCATATTTCCTGATAATGAGGCGAAGTCGATTCTTATGCACTATTGAAGAAATATTGACAGGGATTTTGGGGCTCAGTCGAGCGGTCTTTGGTCCGGCACACAGACACACAGACTTAGCGCTGCAGGTGAAAGCAGGAAAGTCTGGAAATGGAAAAAATCCGGGCAAGCTGTTGCAGGATCCCCAGATTCCTGCCCAGTGTAGATGGTACAAAAAGTGCCAACCGTCGCGACGGACGGACACTGGCGCGTCTACTACACGCTACAGCTCTACAGCTCGACCTTTGCGACCCACGAGTCACGACAAATATTATGGCAAAGCAAGGAGACCTCGATCAGCAGTTGCGGATATGCTCCTTCTCTGGAAACTCTGACCTTTACGGCATCGGAATCAGGACAGGTTTCTACCTCCAGTGGATATCTACGCTTCTCGCGACGCTCTTCACCCCCGCCCAGGAGGATGTCCTCCGCATCGTCAATCTCCTCATCCAGACTGCCGTGTTCATCGGCATGGTCGTTCTCACCGCGGACGAGGAGATCCGCCCAGTCGAGCCCATCATCACCATATGGCTCATTTTCGGCGCGCTCTCCAGCCTGTCGGGCAGCGGACTAAATCCCATCGGGAAACTCAGCGGCGTGTTTCGCGTGCTCCTCTACTCGGCCGTCGCCGGCTACGCCACCTGGTTCTGGTTCGTGGGCCTCGACGGTATCTTGGAGAGACACTCGGAATGCGACACGATCGCGTTTTTCGGCGGCGTCTCGATACGCGGACAATTCCGAACCTTTAATAAAGTCGCGGCGATACTCGGCGTCTGCATCTGCGCATATTTCTTCGTGTGGAACGCCTCGGCGGCGATCAAGAGACTCGGCGGACAACAATACGCTCGTCCCGGCCCGCGAAGACCGAAGGTGCAGATCGAGCTCCTTTTTCTATCGTCCGCTATCCTCTTCATATCGATCGCTGCCGTCGAATACCTTATAGATGCCAACGAGGTCAAGATCGACGATGTGGCCTCCGTCGGCCAGCTGCTTCCGCTGTTGGCTGGTGTTTTTGGCCTGACCGAGGTCCTGTGGTCTGTCTTGAGCAAGGGATTATGGAGGAAGCCTCGGTGTTGGGTCCTGTTTACCAAGCATCTGAGCTGACCTGGGTGTCGCTCTTGATCTTCACGAGGCAGTGGAGTACACTGTTTTAACAACCAGTCCAACTCGGGCATGCCCTCTTGTACTGACTATCATTTGTTCTCCTCACCACCTTAGGATCGAATATGTATGGAATAAAGTGTTTCTAAGAGAAGTACCGAGCGAGGGAGAATTCTGACCTGGTATTTCGGGGAGCTGTACCTCGAGAAATGCAGATGCCACTTGCTTTGAGCAACACCACCCGCCGGGCACTTATGGAAGATTATTCGCCTACCGTCTTCTGCCTGACATGAGGATCGTGGATAGAGGGGCATAGAGTAGGGGAGTAGGCACATAAAATTTACGATCTTTGAAGCAGTGGGCGTAATGCTTCGTTGTAGGCGTGTTGTCTTTCTCTCTTTTTCGTATCCCCCAATCTTCTCTCTGGGTCTTCTCGCCTACCAACCGAACGATTCCTCAAAGTAATCAATCGAAGGATTATACTTCCTCCTGGCCTCCACTATCGACATGCGAACGTTGTCCGCCATCGCCGCCGGCCCACACGCTAAAACAGAAACAGAAAGACGCTCTTCATTCGCCTCCTGCGCGACCTTGACAATAATGGACCGCAAATCTGGCCTACCGTAGTGCATGACACTCTGCTCTCCATCGCCACCACTCTCGCTCGCAGAAGATGACTTCTGCCCGGCAACATCCACTTCGGAGCTGCCATCTACCTTAGTCCTCCCTCTCGTCACGTACAAAATGATTTCGGTATCAGAGCGGCCGGAGACGATAGCCAATTCCTCAGCAGCAACGGTTCGCATGTAGGTTTCGCTTCGGTCCGCCCACACGACACTGATTCGCTGTGTCCGACACTTGGCGTCATCCACCGCCCGACGCTGGACGTGATCAAGTAGGTAAGGTAGAACCGCCGCGATACCAGAGCCACCCGCGATCAATAGCACACGGTCGTATGTCCAGAGTTTCTCCTGAGTTCCGTACGGGCCCTCGACGAGGATCTTGGGTGTCGTCGTATTATCTGCGGAGCGAGCACACTCGTCGCGCAGCCGTTTCGTCCACCCGTCGCACGGTCGGACGAAGAATACCAGCTTGGCACCACGCGACTCACCAACAACGCCATGTGCAGCAGCGCCACCGAGAGAATTGCTGCGGCTGACCGAGTCTGTAGGGCTGTTGTTGTTCTCTTCCTTGGAGATCCCGCCAACAGGCGCGGCAGGAGTATGTGCGTCTCCCCAATACGCGAGAGTAAATGGGTGATTTTCATACAGCCTCCAATTCCCGAGTTGGTACAGGTAATAGTGCTGTCCAGGCGCGGGCACGAGATGACTATTCTCCAAGCTGACCTCAACTCGGATCATGTTGCCGTTCGCGTCGTATGTTGCTGTCGCCTCAGAAAAGCTCACTCCTTTGCCTTTCTTCAGCGCCACGTGGAGATTGCAGTAGATGAGACGAACGATTCGCAGTAGCCTGTCAAAACACCAGATGGCCACAAGCGGCCAGAGATACCCATCGTATTCTTTATCGAAAATGGAAGTGTGACTACCAGGTTGAAAGATTTTGGTCAGCAAACTGATGAAGGACAGCAGAGTGCGGCGTCCCGACCGTCTGTGAATACTCGAGGCAAGTTAACTCACTAAAAGAGACCGATAATCGTCACGATCGAGAAGACAATGTGGATCAGTAGAAACGCCTCATAGATCTTATTTCTGAACCACGAGAAAGAGAACCCGACAATAAGACTCATGACAATAGTCGCCTAAAGACAGCAAGCAACCCGCAAATCAATAACTAAGAACTGCGTTCTCGGCGTTTTGCCAGGGCCAAGGCACACTTACAACTACTCCAAGATAAAACCATGATTCTTTCCACGCCGAACGAAAGCCCGCACCTGTGAACGAAAATAACACGAATTAGAAATCGGGACGCCAGATGGCTCCTGGAACGAAGCGCCGGCGTGGGAGAAGGGCAGAGAAGAAACCGGACTTACCAGTTGGGTCAGTTTGGAAATAAAACACGGTATAGCCGATGGAGTGAATGATAGCTTGAAGGGTGGCAACCCGTGCAATGTGCCGATGGTAGAGGTTAAATCTGGAAAACTGCCATCCCGTAGCCCACAAAAAGATGTTATTGCGAATGCCGAATACCCAGATGAAGGGTAGATTCGCGTACGCAATGATGCCTGTTCGGTCCGCAACGTAGCGCCAGACTTGCGCTGAAGTGGCGGCCCAGCTGATCGAGTGCGAGGGATTTGCTCATTAGCAAAGAAATGGGAAGAGATATATATCACTGGCAACAGTGGCGGGAAGATGTGTGTCTCTTACTATAGGTTTCCTTGGAAGGCGTCATAGTTCACGCAGCAAAGAATGAAACTGACAAGCCAGAACGATCCAATTACAAATGTATCCACCCTCGTGGGAAACGTGCATCCCCAGGTCAGCTGTCTATGCCGATCAGGTATGGTCCCGGGCATAGTGATATGTGTGCGTGTCCAGTCATAGGCGGACTTTATGGAACTCTTTGTCGCGTTCGTGTTGGTGCGTGCTTGAGATCCGCCGTCCTCAACGTCAGGCGTCGTTGGTACTGATCCCCTGTTGGTCAAGTGGTGGAAAAGGTTTTGGAGCATGCCGACGAGAAGCACGGTGCCCCAGAAGCCGTACATAGCCCACCTGTTAGGGAATAGTGGAGCGAAGTTAGCTCTCATGTCCTGTAATGTGCCAATCCCCTGCGGCTGCCGATGATTCCATTGGAAACAAAAGTACATGTATTTTAATTGCCCACAACTTACCCATAATCTGTGTGTGTCTTCATTTCGAAGTCCCAGGCTTTCTGTCAACCAAGCGTCAGCATCTCGTGGACTAATCCCTGGAAACCAGACAGACGGATGGATTCCATACTTACCACAGTATGGTAGCTAATTTCGTACCAGGCGCGGTCGATCAACACAGCAGTGGTGAAGTTGTCCGTTGGAGAGACCTCGTCCTGCTTGATCACTGGCAGGCTGTTGATGGACTCCTGCGTGAGGTTTGCGGCGAAGTCTGACTCTGGCAGAACCTCCAACTCTCCGTAGTCGTGGCAGTACTTGGCGAGAAGGCGCGTTCCGGGTTCAATGTCTTCTGGCTTGCAGAATACATGGGCACCCGCATAGATGGACAAGATGGTGAGTGGGTTTTGACAGAAAGACCAGAATTTCTCAGGGTCGGATCCCGCGAAAGGGATACTTTGATACACGCCGTACAGAGCCATGACACATTGGGTTGAAGGAGAATCTATTCTTCCTGATACCAGTGACGAGAAGGCCCCTAGGAGCAGAAGGGGGATGTGACGTCGAGACATGGCCGAAGACGCCTGATAGAGGGTCGTAGGGGGAATAGTGCACGGTAGATGAGCGACCTTGCCGCTATGGGATGCTGAGGGGAAGACCGGACCCCGCGAAGTATTTGTGAATGAGAGCAACCTAGTAGAGCTAGAGCACAAGAACAGCAATAATAGAGAAAAATTTTCCTCAGTGGGCGGCAGGGCAGATGCAAACGCGTTTATATATAATATGACCTCGTCAGAAGCTTGATTATCGGCGGACCAATCCCGGGTCACCCCGATCGACACTCTGCTGATTCGACGCCCTGCGGGATCTAGCTTTTAACATTAGGTTAACGTGAGCGTGGGTGATCGTTTCACCATCCCCATGGCTCTGGTCATTCTCCGCCCCCACAGGCAAACGTACCGCCCTTGTAGACCGTTCTATGAAGCCATGTGGGCTCAGTCTTTTTCTGAGGCTGTCGCCAGTGGGGCCCGAGTCGGGCATCATTCCGCCATCCACACTACATAAGGGTAAATGGCTTCGATCCGAGGCAAGCAATTTTCGTCCTTCCAGAGCTCATTCCACGAAGGACTATCATGTGCCTTGTCTAGTGCTGCATGAATCCGTGCCATGATGCCTCCTTCATATTGGCACACAATCCCATCCCACGGATTCCCACGTTTCTCTACGAGAGCTATGCCTAAAGTAGCAGCGAGACAGAGATGCAAAAGTGCCGTCCTATCCGGCCAGACGGACCCTGGTGGCCTAAGCTAGGGTATCGGTCCCTTCGTTGTGGGGAGCTGGAGAGAAGTGGGCTGTTTGGATATTAAAATCTAATCAATCAGTCTATTGTTTCCATCAGATTAGATAAGATCGATCATCATCCCAGCCTACTATCCTAAATGGGGAATAGAACCGACGAGAAAGGTGTGGTGTTGATTCTAGAGAGGGGGTCCGACTTCGGCTCCGGTTCGACTTTTTCCAGCCGCGGCAAAAAAACAAAAAAAGACTCGGACTCGAAGAAAAAATAAAAAATAAACCTTGTTTCCCAGAAGAGGTTGGCGGCGGCCTTATGAGGCAACGTCCCTTGCCGATCCCACACTGGATGAGTGGCGCGAGAAGAATTTTCATAAATTTTACTTTATGAAAATCTATCACAGGCTGGCTTCTTTCGACGACATCTCCCCTTGTCCATGTATCAGCATGTAATATCGGCTCAGCGTTGACCCGGTCGTTATGACCGATTCCTAAACTCTGTCCTTCGTATACCAAGTAGATTTTTCCTTCTCCTGTTCTTTCCCCCTCCTTGTCGGACCATTTCCGCCCAGTACAAGCAGCACTGACTTGTACGCGGCACGACCGGCCCTGTCACGTTGCGATCTGCGTGTAGGTGTGGGGATCGTCGTTTTCGATAATTGTTGAATGTCGTTATGTATTCGACGCTCACTATGGCCCTGTCTTATGATTCATGGAGGTGGCCACCTACTATAGATTCACCCTGGACCCTGCTCCTCTCCCAAAGCCAGCCACTCCATACCGCCACATCCTGGCCGTGACGCCGTGAGATCCCGGTGAAGACGATGGAGCGCTACGCCGCTTGTAAGCGGTGTCTAAACCGGAAGTCCGGAACATCACGTGGAGAGTTCCCAACCTCTTCAGGAAAAGTCAAGTAGATTAGACGTCCCCCCGCAAATACTTCGTAAAACCTACTGAAGCAAGAAAATACGGACACCCGTAGACATTTACCATACTGCATGAGTGTGCCTCGGCACTCCACCAACAATGGAAGAACTTGAACTCAGCCCTATTTCATCAGCACATAGAGAAGATACCCCCGAGGATGTGGCCGAGTCCTCTCTGCCGCCTACTGACGGCGGTAGAGATGCGTGGCTGGTTTTGGCTGCGTGTTGCATCTTGGAGGCTCTTGTCTGGGGTAATTCTACCAATTGCTTTCACTCTGATTGCAAACTGACATCATATGTCACACCTTAGGGTTTCCTTTCGCCTATGGCGTGTTCCAGGAATATTATTCTCGTCAGGAGCTGTTCTCTGGCGACAAACATCAACTCGCCGCTATTGGAACAACTGCGACGGTTCGTTCAGACAGAAAAAAAAAAGAGAGAGCAAGATAAAAAGGCGGTGTAGGTGACCCGAGAAGACAGCATTACTGACCCACGCTATGTACTAGGGTACCATGTACATAACTGCCCCGATTGTCTACAGCGTCCTAAGACGATATCCCACGTATCGAAAGGCAATCAGCGTGACAGGCTTCGTTGTCGTAGTGGCAAGCCTAATTGGTGCGTCGTTCGCAAACTCCTTCTCAGCTCTTCTGGCGACGCAGGGCGTGCTGTACGCGCTTGGCGGGTCGCTGCATTACTTTCCGGCATATATTTACCTTGACGAGTGGTTCGTGAAACGAAGAGGTTTTGCATATGGCGTGTTTATTGCCGGCGGCGGTGCGGCGGGTATCGTGGTGCCCTTGTTGATGGAATGGATTCTACACACCTGGGGCTTCCGTACCGCCTTGCGCATCTGGGCTGTCGTCTGTATTGTGATCACTACGCCTGCTCTCTTCTTCCTGAAAACATATCCGCCTAGAAGCCACGAAGATCGCGAGGAGCAACACCGATTCGACATGAGATTCCTCAAAAGCCCGGCCTTTTGGATATTGTCACTCGGCAACATGGTCCAGAGCCTCGGATATTTCATGCCATTATTGTATCTGCCATGTGAGTAGTCTACCGTTATCCTGGGATACTCCTGAATCCCGATCCATATGCCGAAGCCTTGAGAAACCCTGATCTGATGAGATCCTTTTTAGCTTATGCCGTGGCTCAAGGATGGTCCCCTCTTACCGGCACCATTGCCATATCGCTGTGTAATGGCGCAAACGTGATCGGCGCCACCTTCGTTGGCTGGCTCACCGATCGCTACCACGTTACGATTGCTCTAAATTTCTGCACCTTGGGCACCATGCTTGCCGTCTTCATTTTCTGGAGTTTCGCCACCTATCGGCCGGTGCTCTACATCTTTGCCATCAGCTATGGTCTATTTGCTGGCGGATATCCTGCGACGTGGTCGGGCTGCTGCCACCCCGTTCGTCGCAGGTATCCCGTTGAGACGGGCATGGTCATTGCGCTTTTTACGGCTGGAAAGGGAATCGGGTCTGTGATATCTGGCCCGCTTAGTGGCGCCTTGGTTGCGTCTGACAGCTGGAGGAATCGCGTTGGATATGCCTACGGTAGTGGCTATGGATACCTGATCATCTTCTCCGGCGTCACCGCTTCATTTGCTGGAATTGGCTGGTTTGGCAAAAGGCTAGGTCTAGTGTAGCCTCATAGATTCCGCTTTGAGTGCCTTGAAAGTCTGGGAGACACTACGGCAGTATAGCTCGCTGATCTCAATCTAAGCTGCTGCCGGGTGTTGTCTCGTCGGTTTGATAGTCTTGGACAATCCAGAAGGAGTATCGGAACGGGCGTTTGGACATATCTCAGACGTTGATTTCGTGAGTTTAAGTAGCCCAGTTGTCAATTCGAAGTTCGACAGGAAAAAATTGAAACCTGGAACGAGCTCTTCGGCGTTGAGCTAAGCGGAGAGATTTGATCTTGGGAGACGGACCCCGATAGCCTGCTTATCTAGGTGACTATTTTTGTCGGACAGCAGCGGCTCATCTAAGAACTTTCATTGCGTATGATCGCTAGTCAAACCGCAAAAAGGGGGCATGGCAACATCACAGCCCGTAACTGAGGTAGTCTGCATATACATGAGATCGCCAGTCCTAACTGCTGTTGCACATAGACTTGCCTACGGAATTTTCTTTTTCTCAAAATCCGAGTAATCTAGGAGAATACGATGAAGAGATAATGACCCGGTGCTTCGACGTACGAAGGGCCATGCTGGATATTTGGGCGTGCCGGTCAGGTATCCGCCCCACCAACGCTTTACTCTCTTTTGGGATGACAGCGGGCAATCAGTACATGTTCATAAAGTACTACTCGTATTTAACGAAATGCTTCAATATAGAAATACAGCTCCTGCAAGGATTTGACAGACTTATTTGTAAGTCTATTGTGAGCAGGGGGAGGGGTTGCTAGTTTCGAGTGACTACATAGAAGAGCCCTATTTTAAAGGGGGACCTGAGTAGTTATGACTTACACTGGATGTGGCATATGAGTCGGCAAGGGCTGTTGCCAGATGCGAGGGAAAGTGGTGAACCAGCCACGAACATCCTCGAACATGCGAGTATTCATGGAGCATACTGCAACTAGCGATATCTATCTCTATTTATATTGAAATTGCTCAAGAATGTGTATGGAGGGATACCAGAGGAGGACAATTTACTCGACAGTTTTCCAGCTCATTCTCTCGCCAGGATACGCCCCCCGCGGATATTTGGATTCCACGTATATTTCATAACCATCTCTCATCTCTTACAAAGAAGAGCCATGCAGTTTCCGGTATGGAAAACCAAGCACCACGTCTTCAAAACTGCGAGGGCGGAGCTTATCCACGTGACTTTGAATTTCCTTTGGTGGGGAGTAGCACTCGGCACTCAGCACCCTCGAGCATCTCCCACCATCTTTCCCCATCTGCCCTATCATAGGAAAGTATGCGGTATCGTTCATAACCTTTGCCATCGAAACTAACATTATACCCGATCCTCCACGTCGATTGTAATGGAACTGCATCTACCAGAAACTGAAATCCGAGCTATGTCTCCAAAATCCATCCAACCTAAACCGAGGTCATCTCACGAAAGGACACCAGAATCACCAAGACGTACCACCATGTCTCACAACCAGTGGAGAGTCGATCCCGCTGGAAGTGCACCTCATCACCGCCATCAATCCTTTCTCGAAGGTGTTTTTGGACTTCCCATCCCTTCCCCTGCTGTCACTGTCGCCTGACCAACGAGATGCAGGGCAGCAAAAGTTCCACAATATCATCGATCACTTTGAAAGGCTCAGCCCTGATCAGCAGCTACATCAACGATATGATTGGCCGGTCCTTCTACGACTTACATATGAGCACTCACGATCTGAAGAGTCTCAGGAGCATTTCCTACAGGCCTTTTTCAGTTCCATATCCCTGCCTCTGGATGGAGAGGATGTTGACTTCAGTAAGGCTGGTGTTGAGGAAAGCCTGCAGCCCCAGATTGCCAGGTTTGCGGATTACTTAGTCAACAACTTCTTCACACCAAGTAAGTGCAGACTAATTATAGAAGTCCCTCAATCATCCTAACAAGCAATAACTAATTCATCAGTTCTTATATTACAGGGGGCAAACCATAAGTATCCAGGCACCCCAAATCAGCTTTCTGCTCTCCGGGGCACATGCCTTGTGCATAATCGTCACCGCTGCGTAGTGTCTCGGGCATTCAATATTGCTGAAGCTGTTAAACGCCGAAGACAGCATGGTCCAAATGCTCGTGATGATGATGGGAATTTGATTGCATGTCCACTCGCCCACCTAGAGGTCGCTCACATTCTCCCGCATTCTTTAATAAAAACAGGGACAACGCCAGAATCTGTAAGTTGCTGACGAAAACCACCCACAACGCGAATATTACTAACTTGTTTTATTTCTCCTTACTAGGAAAATGCTAGAAAAGCAGCACTTTCAATTCTTAATATGTTTGATGTCAGTGTCTGTCACCTCATTAGCGGCACTGATATTGATCGGCCTATGAATGCTCTATCCTTGACTATTGAGAACCATGCTGATTTTGGAGATTTCAAAATCTTCTTCACCCCAATTCCTAATCAGGAACCTCATACGTACAGGATTAAGACATTCTATGATCCTGATATGCTAGAAGGAATTCCTATTACCCACACCCTCTATCTCACAGAGGATCGGACTATCGATCCCCCCTCGCCACGCCTATTAGCTATCCATCGCACAATCGCCCACATCCTGCATCTCTCAGGGGCAGGCGAATACATCGATAAACTCTTTCAGGATCTTGAGAGGCAAATTATTCGGGAGGATGGGTCTACAGAGTTAGCTCGCCTCGTGACTTTGGGCCTGGGTGGGTGGCTGGATGGGAGAGTTAATGCGTAGTAGGTAGTTCAACGGTCCAATAGGGGCAGTCCTCTCCTCTGGCAGTGCTGAGAGACCAGTTGAAGGGAAGGTTGATGGATGGGCATACGATAGAAAGTATGACGGCGTACGACACGAAAGGTATGGCCACTCTCGGACATGGGCGCATATCTCCATCTGTTAGGGAGACCCGACATCAGAAGTAGATGTATTAGACGACACACAAACAAAATGTCATTTTATCACTACAATAAGACGTTGCTCAACGTATATTCAGGCTTCGCTCTATTCAGTTCAGAGTCGAGCCCTGAATGCAATGCTTTTGAACAACCACTGGTTATTACCCAGTCTCATGGGCTGTAATCGCCCTCCACCATGACATCGTAGATTATCTCAAGTACCACTGCACCTGCCGCGGCTCGTGTTCATTGCGTTTTCCAGCCAATCGATATATACCACAGAATATCTATCCATGGCTAACGTAATCGGGGATGTGTTGATCAACTCTTGGATGTGGTACACTAGACAACTCGGCAGGCGTGGCAATTAAATCTGTCCCTGCGACCTCGACTGGAGGGACGCTGTTCTTATGCCCAGAAAGCCTAGCGGCAGGGCCTGGCGGAGAGTTGGAGTTCGGAGATTGCGAGCTGACGCTCACAGTTGTCGGTACATGGCTCCCCGCGCCATCCTGGGCGGTGGAGTTCATATCTTCGGGGGCCACGACCGTCTGCTGCAGGAAATACATAGGGCCGGTGGATAGATCGCTGATCTGAGAAACGTGCTTCTGGCTCTGGGAGAACTGACTTGTTGACATTGTACCGGTGCTGAGATGCGGGCCATACGCGGGCTGCGCACCTGTTGGATTAATTTGCTGACCGCCTCCCCACGTCGGGTAGGGTTGCTGGGGAATCTGGACTTGTCCGAGCATCTGAGAACCTGGTGCTAGGGCGGCCTGGGCCGCCGGAGACTCTTGCGTTACAGGTCCCCCTGCTGGTTCCGGTCCACTCGTCGAAAAAGGCCTTTTCTTTCTCCTCCGCCACAAGAGGAAGGCCGCTCCCGCAATTAACAACGCGCCGACGAGCGCGGCGATTGTGACTCCGGCCACGGCCCCCTTAGAAAGTCCACTGTCCGGGTTCGGTTTTGGCGGGGTGCTGCTCTCGTTAGGAGGATCCGTCGGTGTTACGGTTACGCCCGGTCGTTACTGTTGGAAATGTAGTGGTGGGCCGCGACATTTTTCACTCGATGACGAGACCGTGATCGTGAAGGCAAGCTCGCAAAATACGGACTCCGATCTGATGGGGGTTCAGGCTGCGCCAAAAAAAAACGATAGAGGACCACTGCCCCCTATGCTCCGCTCCATTCCAGAGCGAGTAGCACCTGTCTAATTGTGCCACAGCATTCCAAGAAGAGATCCTGGGACTTGCAGCGCCATAAATCGATAATGCAATTTCTTTGAGATGCTTATTTGTCTTGGCAGCTCTGTCAAGTTGGTCCGACCACTTGTTTGCCCAGAAATCATGCACCCATCACCGCATCAATCCACACTTCAGCCCCAGCCTGCTCAACGCCAAGCCGTCCAGACTGGGGCCCAAATAGGCTCTCCCTGAGATCTCTCGCTGGCTCGAGACTGTGCATCGGAGGTTCAAGGCAGATGAAGCGAAGCTTGTCGGTTCATTGATCGAACGAACACGCATGTACAAACCATCTTTTGCCACGTTCCACTTTTTCCCCCGTCGCTGGTACCTCCGCCCCTTATCCACGCTACCCGTACAATAACTGTGGCTAGGAATTCGGACTCGAGTCTTGCTCCTTCAAATTTTGTCGGATGGGTGGCAAGCGCGCCATCCACACCAGGCGACATCCCTTCTGCCACCATCTGACCCAAGGCACCCACCTGATAATGTAAATATGCATCGAAGTACGAGGTATCGGTAACATGTCTTGGCTACAACCTCCTGTCCATTATACAGTCGCGCACAATTCTCCATCTACGCGAAGCAGATCAAGCAGATACCCTAACTAGCATATTTGTATTCCATGCACGTTTCCTAACAATTGCTTCGACTCAGGGGACAGTCTTGATCCTCTTTACTTCCCCAGCCGACCCGTCACGTCGAACCGCTTGTCACGAGGTTGCTCTCTCAAATGAAACATGGCCCTGAGGAATCCTTGGGCCTGGGAGTTGGGAGGCAGAATATGTAAACGCCGGAGTTAGATCGAAAGGCAGCTATAAATAGACTGACAATCTTGATAAACGTTGGGGATACATCCTACGCCGCTCTCGAATGGCTCGCCGTCGTAATCGTCCATGAGGCCATCATCCTTTGTCGTCCTCCTCTGAAGATAGGCAACGATGGCAAAGAGAGCTTGCGGAATGTGAAACGTAAAGATGCCCTTTCCCGCTTCATAAACTACTCGGCTTATACAAACACAATCTCCTTCTTTTCATAGATTGATTTCCCAGTTTCCCAGTCCCTGACCGCCTGCCCATCCATGACTCCGTAGAGATAACACTCCCCGATCAGCAGATAGTGGCCGTCAGTTTCTGTGGGCCGGACTACAAACGGCACATCCGCTCCGAGGATAGCCACACAAACATCACTTTCCTTCATCAGTGCAGGCCCCAGTCCAAATAAACCCCCGCGGGTGATGAAGAAACGTCGGTGCGTTGCGCCATACTCCATCTTGTTGCCGAAGCTGAGTGCCTCGTTATTATCCCACTGAGGGGTAAATAATCCACCTCTAGGGTGGTTCAGAAATTTCTCGCGGAAAAGGTCCGGCGCCCCTCTCATACAGAACCAGGCAAACTCGTCGAGGATGCGTTGGCCAGGATAAGCCTCCGGGTGTGAAGGCGAATTGTAATCGCAAGCCAGCGTCGACGCAACGGCCATCATTATGTTACTGCCGTACCGATTGGGGCGATCTGGTGCGGTGACAAGATTCCAAATTCTTTCGATCAGCTTCCCCACGTTTAATTCGCCGCCTTCAAAGTCGGCTGGCGTCATGATATCAGTCCGTTCTGCCACATTGTCCACCACGATCCCGGTGACCAGGAGTTTGCCCTCTTGAACCGTCGCGCTATAAGGCCTGCGCTCTGAAATCCTGAGGCTTGCATCCCATGCTTCCCAGAATGCATGCGGCCCATCAGGCGCATTGATGTGCCACCTTGGTATCCAGCTAGGAACACCGGAGTTGGATTTGAGGGTATCAGCCGTCGGCTGAACTTGAACAAGAAAATTAAGAGAGTGTGATTGTGCTAATCGCATGGCGATTTTCTCGTTGAGCGTGTTGATATTGATGGTGTAGTCTGCGTGGACCAGAAGCTCATTAGTGCCTGGAACTTTGGCCCTTGGATGCCCGAGAAACGCATAGATGTGATCCAGAGCGTCCGTTGCTTCAAACAGTCTAGACGCCTCGAGGACAAGCACAAAATCGGGGCGGCCTTCCGCAGCGATCGCTTCGGCATGCTGTTTGAGGAATATGCTGCGGAGCAACCACGAGTTGGCCTTGTTGTATGTGCACCAGATGTTCCAGAGAGCATGATCTGGGCGACCCGATAGCAGGTGAACCATGTCTTGACCTAAAATGTGTTTCAGATCCATATGTTGCAGAGCTAGGCGAGTAAACTCTGCGATGTATTTGAAGTCGATAGACGCAGAGCCCCAGAGTGCCGTCGCCTGGGTTGCCAACCCGACCTCCTGGAGAACCCAGACGCGACTAAACCAAGGCAGTTGAAAGAGTGTTTTGATACACTGGTTATGTTCGTCGGTGAGTACTGAAGGTAGGACTGATCTGGTGGCCGTTTGCCATCCTGGAGCCTGAAAGTTCTCCCGGTCTGCCCCCGTGGCAATCATTTTGAGAACACCTTCAATGGCAGCGAAAGCCTTGTCGGACTTGTCGACATGCTCGTCGCCAAGCCATACTATGACCTCATCTGCATTATCATAGATGTCTCCCATCATGTCGACCTGGTATCCCTTTTCAATCATATCATTCTGGTTGATGCAAATTGCGTCGGCCCAGATAACGACCGGGTCATCGGGGTGTCTAATGCGACGGAGGGCGCCAAAGAGGCTTCGAGTGATGCTGAGGCCATGGTCCGAGCATGATATGGGCACTTTACCAGAAGGGTCCCCCCATACGTAGGACAGGGCTTTGAATGGAGGTAAGGTCGCTACCCCGAGCTCGGCCGTGAAAAGTTCGCATGAGATTGCATCCCCGCACGAGCTCGGGTGGAGTTTCAGGAGGCGAAACCATCGGCCTCGAGGAAGGCTCACATACGAGTAGTCCGTTGGCGCCATTGCTTTGACGATAAGAAATGTGAATTCTTTTTCTTAGGAGGGAGTGGGAGGGTGACTCTCGTCACAACCAGTATTAAAGTGCATGGACAGGTCATTGGCTTGTCTGCTACCGCTGGGAATTAAGAAGAGGGGAAGATAAACCGCTCAGGCTGGCCATCTTGACGATCCTCTCGAGGAAACTACCTGCAGGCACAGCTGAACAGACTAGAATTTTGTTCGAAATGCATTGACGACATATTAAATAAAGACATTATTATTTAGATACTTCAAAAATAAATCATCAGCAAATACTGAAAAACTACTATCAACACTTGAGAAGAAAATAATAGGAAATACATACCCCCCCAAAATATAGAGACTATAAACTAACTGTAAAATATAGCTCTTCGGAAGGAACTTCTACACGATTCAATATCCTCATTTTCGGCGACTCTCCTCCAGGAGAGGTCGGTTTAAATTACTTGGCTGCCTTGCTATGTTTCTCTCACGTTACATATTATGGGGCGGGCCTGGAGGTGAAAGCTCTCATTCTCATAGACGTTTGTTTTCTTTTTATCCGTTGCTTCTCTTAGTGGCATGCGATGTGGATGGTGGACCTATTTGCCCACATCTGTTCATGCCTGGTTGAATGGATTTGGAACTCGGGTGCAGAAGCTGGTCTTTTGTAGATCGCAATTGATGTACATCTTCCGGCTACTTGTGATAGGAATGTCTTTCCGAAGGATTTATCAAGCTGCAGTGGTCGTGCTTGGAGGGCAGGGCAGGGCGAGCCGGCCATAAGGTGGCCCACTTACACTTAATACCACAATGTTTAAAATACTCAGTAATACGTAATAGTGCGTGTCTGTGATACTCAGAAATTGAAATTGTGATGGATGAATACTTCTTTAGCGGAGGGTCGCATTGGATCGCTTTGGGACCCACGGGGTGCCTGACTCCCTCGGAAGATGGAAACGGCCGTGGATTGGCACTAACCCCAAATGGGCTTATACGCGTACACTAAACCCAATACGGAAATCAACGGCGAGATCGTCGGATCGTGAAGCGTGAACGAGCAGAGAGCATGTTTGGCTCAACTACGTCTCGGAAATCATGGGAGTAAAGGAGGGACTCGTACTTGACCCGAAATACATCGATTGGTATTATTGTTGGGATTTCCTTGTCAATTTTCTTCGGGCAAATGCGATATACGCGAAAGCCGCGTATGCACGAAGCATGAAGCCCCTTTGTGGATTGGGTGTATATATTCGAAATCCTCAACCGAGAATGAGAACGCCGATGATCTCGAAAAGCATCCCTAATATTAGAGTATTGTTCTCCAGAAGCCCTTCTCTCCTTTTTCCATCCTTTGACTCAGGCTTCTCTACTCTCTCTTCAGAGGCTGACGACGCGCGCTTCGTTCTCCCGGCCTCCCACTTCCAGTCGCAGCCATGACTGTAGAACTCAAGCCCATCAACGGAACGGATTTCTATCTCTGGAAATATCTTCCTTCCCTACCAGCGGCGATAGCATCGGCCTTGTTGTTTACATTCGTTACTGTTCCACTTTGCTGGCGCATAAAGAACGGACATGGACGCAGTCTCTTCTTTTGCATACCCTTCGCCGTTGGGGGAGCCTGTACGTCACCTTCTTCACAGCACCAAACCATACTTTGACAAGGCCACACTAACATGGCTCTTTCGTCTAGTCCAGATAATCGGCTTCGGAACCCGTATAATCTCACACTTCTACACAAACGAGATCGCACCCAACGTCATTCAGAGCATCTTCATCCTTCTCGCCCCCGTCTTATACGCTGCCTCGATCTACACCGTACTCGGACGCCTCATCCGAAGCATTCACGGGGACCGCTTCTCGATCGTCCGCCCAACGAGAATGACCAAGATATTCGTCTTTGGTGATTTCGTGGCGCTCAACGTTCAAGGGAACGCTGCCGGCTTGACCGCCAAGGACAACCTGCGGAAGATTGGCGAGGGCATCGTCATCGCGGGGCTGTTCATACAGATCTTTCTATTTGGGTTCTTCGTAATTGCTGCCGCAGTATTCCACAGGCGGATCCGGAGGCATCTGTCCAAGACATCCGGGCCGAGCCCGGACGTGCCGTGGAGGCAAGGTTTGAGGATGATCTATGCGTGTAGCGCCCTGATCATGTTTAGATCTGTTTTCCGTGTCGTCGAGTACATCATGGGCGTCGATGGGTACTTGCTCTCGAACGAGTGGCCGATGTACGCCTTCGACACAATTCCGATGTGGATTGTCCAGGTCATCTTTCTCATGTGGTTCCCAGATAAGTTTCACGTACCTCAGGTTGATGACGGTGAGGTCCTGCACCTTGGTCGCATCAGGGATAGTTACAGAGCTTTGCTCTCACGGAGCAAATGACATCAAGACGGAGAGGTGTTGTTATTCTGAGGTATTGGCAAACCGTTCTCATTTCTTGTCGTCTTTAGAACGTCGATAATGTACCTGTCTGTCATTGTATTACACTTCAGATAGAACTACCTCTTGGGCTGTGGTCTAAAGTATGGACTAGTGCTAAGGGAAAGAAAAGGGATCGATGGCCATATAATGATGAACAGTAGATTCCTCTAATAGAAAATTGAACAGTGGCACCGATCTTTATCATTTCTCAAGCAATACCTCCACCTTCTTGTTCCTATTTGTTGTCCCTCTTCTTCACCCATGCGGCCTCTCGCAGTTCGAAAGCTTTGAGGGTGCCCTCGCTCCTTTTGATCTCTTGCTCGACTTCGGCCTTCGCCTTGACAGCGCCGTCGGGCAGATTGGCAGCCCACTCTCGGATATCCCTTAGCTCTTGGCGCGAACGCTCTGCGTTTTCGGCCGCCTGCTGTATTTCCGCTTCGGCGTCTTGCGGCGTGAAGATCATGAGTCCGATACACGACGTGATCGTTTTTCCGGGGCAAAGGCGTTCGGCATCAGCCTTCGCCTCGTCGTACGCCCTCTGATATGCGGCCGCCTGCTTCTCCACATACGCGAGCCGAAGGGTGGCTTCTCTCAAAGGAGCACTGCCCGATCCGTGCTTCTGCTTGGCATCAGTGAAGCTTTGAAGTGCCTTCTCAAGATCTAACTTCTTCTCAAGTACCTCCTTCCGCAGCTGCGCTTCCTCCCAAAGTGGTAGCTCGTCGGATCTCAAAAATTCTCCGTCGGGGCACAGCCTCTCGACTTCTTCCTCCGCCCTACGACGATTCTCTTTCTGGCGTGCTGCGCTCCGTTCAGCCTGGAACAGTTTCCAGCGCGCCAGCCACTCCTCGTCGACGGATTTCGCAGCCGTCACCTGCTCCCGCATTCGGACGACCAGGTCGTCTGCCGATAAACCTTGGGTCTGCTGCAACTTGCGCAGCGGCTCCTCGGCGCGCCATTTTAACTCACGAATGACACCGGCGCGAGCATGGTCCGCCTCGAAAGCATCGCCGTCAAATTTGTCCGAGGGCCAGCCGTGCTTGATGTAAAGAGGTTTAACTTCGTCTTCTGACCACTCCACATCTGAATTCTCGCCGCCTCCGGGCGTCTCCTTTAAAGCCTTGTACCAGCGGACGATATCGCGCAGGACATCGCCGGCGGGTCGGCTGTCGAACTCATCGTAAACCCCTTCGCTCTCAGCCTCGTCCTCTTCTTCGTCGTAATCATCGTAATCCTCGTCATCGTTGTCATCGTTACCATCCTCCTCTTCCCCCTCTTCATCATCGACTACCTCTTCATCTTCCTCCCCCCCGTCTCCGTTACTGCCTTCTCCATCATCACTCAGGTCCATCGCCGCCGCATCAATTGCCTCCATTGAGAACGCGTGATCGACGCTCGACCAGCTCTCTTGATCGATAATCCAGACGCAATGCTTCCGGGCGCTGTAAATAATGACGCTCCGATGATTTCCCAACAGCGAAAGGGGTGTCATCCACGGTTTCATCAGCTCCTCTTCCTCCTCGTTGTAAAACGGATCGCGACCCCTAACGACGTCTTCCTTCTTGCGGAAATCGGCAAATTCGCCTCCCTGGAAAAAGTCCACTGGCACGACACCGGCATTGTCGACGTAGGGGAGGATACTGTAGAGGTAGATTATGGAAGGATCCAAAGACTGGGATTTGTAAAGGGGCATGAGGTGGGAGATATCGTGAGGGCCCTCCTGGATCCATTCCTCATCGAGGTAGCGCATACGAACGAGGGTGCGATAAATCTCCAGCATGAGATCAGCGACCTCTTGCAATTTGGACTTTTGGGCGGGGGTAAGGTCAGCCATGATTGTTGACTCGGGGGTCGACCGTCCTGGTGATTTTGTTAGAGAGATGTGCTATGAGAATAGACTGAAGAGGGAAATGAAACTGGGAGTGTGTGTGGACAAGTCCTGATGGGTGACTGGGTGTGTTGGAGAGGAAATTGGTCTCTTTAACATGTTTTCAAGTCACACAAGGGCCAAACCAATTCTGGTTAGGTCGAATAGGCAGGTCTGCTGCTGCCTGAGATTCACCGCTGGGCACACTGATTGATGTATCACCAGAGGAATAATGCGCGCATGAGCACTGTTGCACTAGGCGGTGAAAAGAGTACATGTGGCACTAAACAGTCTCAAGACAGATGCATAAACTTTGTATTAGCTTATTATACTGTCTAGGCACGCTCATGGAGACTTTAATTAGCCTCGGTTGGAAATAACGAGTGATACTTGGTACGATCCTAGCTGCACCTCTGTCCACCATCTCCTCTTCGCCCCTTTTCGTAATGTGGGCACATGAGAACGTGGCTTTCCAAAACAGAAGACAGCGACGCGGGGAAGTGAATGAACGAGAGAAACTGGCGGGAAGTATCTCATGGTCCTTGCTCTCAGTGCCCTGTCCCGCTTGACTAACATTCCTCTCGGTTTTCGGCACTGGAGTTTTTAGAGTCTGCGAAGCCACTGCATGCTATAGCCTTCGTGAAAGCTCTTGCGGCTCGATCTCTGTGCCCTGTTGAAGATGGGAAGACAGTCTGAAGGTAGGCAGGCATGGACATCGTTGGAGACAGTGCCATACGACCCTGGCCAGTTCGTCAAACACGAATACCGTCATCGTTCACTCTCTTTCCCAGGATTAGCCGTCGCGAGATCGTTGCCCTCAGATCAGACTATCCATCTGGCTGAAAATTTTCGTCGCAAAACTCACAGCAAAACCAGTGCCGTTTGAGGTTCTTTATTTTTTTCTTGATGGGATTATCTTCGATGATTCGAACACTCGATGATTCGAACACCTCGGAGCTCCCGCAGGTAGCCCGGCTTTCGATCCAGCGTAGACGGTAGGACTCTTCTTTTCCCTTGGGTTGCCGTATCTCTGCTGTCAGCGGGCGTCGAAACCGAAACACATCGCCAATATAGAAGGTATGTATCCGGTATTTGCAATCCTCTTTCGAAAACTCGCCACCGTCATACTCCCGCTTTTGCAGCCTTTGAAAGGAATGGGGAGCAACTGTCTCTGTCTCTTGGATATGCAAGGCTACTCTCTTCCTAAATATACAAGGTCGAGAGAGACTCGAGGTGCCGCGCGAAGCCTGTTCCCGATTCTAGGAAAATGGTGGAACAGCGCTTGCCATGTAATGTTCTTGAATTTGGCGAGGGAGAACGGTGTGGAATGATGTGTGCAGCGTCGGTAAATGTTGGTCGCCCTCTCTAGCATCCGGGAGGACGCCACCATGAAATGAGGCGATTAGGAAATCCGGAGGCTATGCATACGATACTTGTCTCGTTTAAAGCACTTCTCTTTCGGATGTTTTTGCTCGTCTCGGGTCGATGGCGCCATTCTACACTGCTCATCCAGGACAGTGTCCCTGGCTTGTGGATAGGGCGGCGCGATCGGCGGAGGCTTTTCTCCCCCGAGAGGTTTCCCTCCCAAGGTCAGCATCTCCGAGGCCAGAGCAATTTCAGTCTTGGACACTGATAGTTTTGACGTACGCACAAGACACGGATACAGCCGTGACAAAATGCTCTTCCACCCTCCGCAGTCCATAGTTTCGGTTCTGGGCCAAGATATATCTCTCATCAGGTTAATTCGCGCCCTTTTGGCAGGTACTCCAATGCGA
Organism: Scedosporium aurantiacum; assembly: GCA_000812075.1. Taxonomy (NCBI): domain Eukaryota; kingdom Fungi; phylum Ascomycota; class Sordariomycetes; order Microascales; family Microascaceae; genus Scedosporium; species Scedosporium aurantiacum. The sequence continues at coordinate 137,773 of JUDQ01000004.1, forward strand.
TGCGAAGAAATGTACCGCCACGTCGCCAGGACTAGATCGGTACTGACTGAGGCGCCTCCACACGAGAGTGTAGATCGAGATGGAGGCTGGCATCCGAGTCGGCAGATGATATTGGCGAGGATGATGCATCGGACCCTCCAAATTGGCCCCGAGAGCAGCGCCAGCTACAATTTGCATGGCTTCGAGGAAATGACCAAGTGACGCATATTGGCTCCGGCCTCGAGGGAGAATGAGGAGAAGAAGGGAAGAAAGAAGAGCGGCACTGAGCCGTGAGAGGAGGGGGGTTTTATGCTGTGGAATTGGGCACCCCAGCATCCCTTCCCAAGAGAGCGAGTTAGTTAAATGATTCCTGAAATCATGATGCATATGAATCTCCCCAAGTTTCCCATTCCGAGGGAAGGAACTCCTGCCGTGATGATTTGGGAAACTTGACATTCTGGGTTTTTGTTCACGCGGAATCAGATCCAGATGGAGAAGGTATAACGAGCTACAGTTAGCGGCAAGAGCAACCAGCTCTAAGTGAGCCGAATCAAAAAGAAACCCATTTTGGGAAAGATGGGATGTGCAGACATTCAGAGTGGTCTGATGTTGCCTTCCAGGTTGGGGGACACTAAGCCACTGTTGTAGATGACCTCAATATGTACTCGGGTTTCATGAGATACCGCCAGTTAAGAAAGAGGAGTCTCGGGCGTTCGACGAAGGGTTTCTTTGTAGAGCGTGCGCGTGAGGAACGACGAGAGTATGGCATGAAAAATGCAAAGGATGCGTGTCTGTTCCATCAATAAATTATCTGGTTGTATGAGAAGGACATTACTATTGTTCGTTTCTTGATGCGACTTGGCTCGTGACTCTCATAAACAATGGAATCTTCGATAGACTATGATACTGGCATTTCCTCAAAGCCGAAGTTACTTGCTTGGCTTAGGACTTGAATAGGTATTCTAGTTAATGAAAGAGAGATAGGAATAGAGCCTAACCGGGATCTCCTCATGTTCTTCAAGACAATTCCTCACAATACATTTAGGAGTGAATTCTTCCGCGATATTCAGGGCCACTACGTCTCCCGAAGAACGCAGAAATTCCTCTCTTAACCTAAGTATGCTTTCATCGCGAAATCAGCGAGATCAGAAACCAAAATCTCAATCAATTTCTATTGCCCTTACTTTTTTCGGAGTTGATGAAGCAAAGGACGCTGTACATAGCGAAAGCAGGATCTTTCGCTTGAGAGTGCTACTCATTGACGAACTGCCATTCGGACCTGTCCAGTCCTCGTATTATATCCAATTTGTCCTCACCTTCTAGCTCTACTGCGGGATGACATGTTCACTCGCCGGCACTCCCGCCTTCCAGTGATAGGCGGCCGCCGCGTGTTCATCAATAGGGTATTTCTGGCCCGGCTGACCGTAAAAGTTCTCTCGGTATGTCCCCTGCGGCACGGCGTAGTCGTCCCAGAAGAGACCGCGCCTGCGGAGTTCCGGAAGCAGCAGCTCGATGATATCCTTGAAGGATTGGGGGAATAAGACGTATCCCTGTTTTTTTTTCCCTTCGGCATTAGCGCATATTCATTTTCTTTCTTCTTCCGTTTTGTTTCACTTACAAAGTTGAACCCATCAACATCGGCCACGTTGATCCAGGTCTCGAGGTCGTCGGCAACCTTCTCGGGGGTTCCTACGAGTAGGGGTCCATTGCCCCCGAGTCGGATGTGCTTGGCAATGGTATGCTTCGTCCACTTCGAGTCTTGAGGCGAAAACTGGGCGTAGGCCCTGACGGTGGATCTGTATGTGCAAAGAGATGATCAGTAGGTGTTCTGAAAGCGGGCATAATTCGTTCTCTCTTCCCATGTCAACTCAATCCTTACCTCACGGCGTTGCTTTCGACTTCTCGCAGTTCCTCGTCGTCTCCATACTCATTCAAGTCGATACCGGTCCACCCCGCGAAAAGCGCCAACGCACCCTCGTCCGACGCATACTTCTCCGCCTCCTTGTACTTCTCCAACGCTTCCTCCTCAGTCCTGCCCAAAATAGGCGTCACGAGCGCCAACACCTTGATATTGTTGGGGTCCCTCCCGAACTCCTCCTTCGCGAGCTGCCTGATCTCCGCGATGCTCTTGGCGGGGACCGTGGGGGCGTGGGCAGACACGAAGATGGCCTCGGCGTGCTGGGCGGCGAATTGCTTCCCGGCGCGGGACGTTCCCGCCTGGAGCACGAGGGGTAAGCGCTGGGGACTCGGCTGGACGATATGAGGTCCGGGGACAGTGAAGAATTTTCCCTCGTGGTTGATTTCTCGCACGAGTTCCGGCGCGGTGTAGATGCCCTTTTCTCGGTCGAGCTGGACGGCGTCGTCGCGCCACGAGGAGAGGAAGAGCTTGTACATGACTTTAACGTATTCCTCGGCTTGGGCGTAGCGGTCATCGTGCTAGATTGCATTGTCTTAGTCGCGCCGAAGTTTCATGTCATGATAGTTAGTAAGAATACTTACGGCGGGCTGTTCGGTTCGTCCCAAGTTACGGGCTGCGGAATCGAGATAACCTGTCACGATCTGCAATTTGGCGTTAGAGACTTGGCAATGCGCGCTTTGTGATATCGGCTGTGAGACCTACGTTCCAGCCAAGGCTGTGCATGCGATGTTAGCTCATTAACTCTGCTGTCATCTGCCTACCGGTGTTCTCCGGAAAGGAAAACAGAAAAGTAAAAGGGGACACGTACCGTCCTTTGGTAAGGTGGTCAACGGTAGACAGCCGCCTCGCAAGGTGATACGGCTGCTCATACGTAGTCGAGACGGTCACGCCAAAACCGATGCTCTTTGTCGCTGCGGCCATGGCAGGAATCACGGATAGGGGCTCGTTCACAGGCCATTGCGCGCCGCTGATAACGGCAGGATCTAAAGACTTCTTGTAGACGTTGTACCCTCCTGTGTACCAAATGGAAGAACAATGTTAGAGATAGGAGCGACCTTTGCAGATAGAGTCACACGCAGCGGAGCCGTTAAACATGTAGTTAGGGGGAGGTCTCTTACCAAGCACATCGGCGATGAAGATGCCATGGAACTTTGCCTCTTCGAGAGTCTTCGCTAGCTCAACCCAGTGTTCGACATCGGTGAACTTCCATGACTGGTCGTCTGGGTGGCGCCAGAGTCCTGGAGACTGGTGGCCGCTACCTGTATCATGGTGTATTTATGTGTCAGTAAACCGCGCGCGAATACTGCCATCAATCTTGGAAACTAAGATTCAACCCAATGCGCTTTGCACTCCTGAGACTCGAGAGTCTGCGACTTGGGAAGAGGGTAGTTTAGCTTAGGACGTACACATCTCAACGAATGCATTGACAATCAGGCTCTTCTTGCGGCCATTGTTTCCCGATGTGGACGACATGGTTCGCGACTTGAACTGGCTGGCTCGTTTCGGTGGTGGTAGCTTGCACACTGGGATGGATGGACTTGGAACTCGTTCTGGGACGATGACGATGACGACGACGACGACCACTCAAGTTGATTGACTTGGACTTGCCAGGGTTTCCCGGGGACATGGGTGCATGCAGGGCACGGGCATATAAAGAGACGGGATATTTTGTAAATTGAATTGCCCATGATTACTTATTATGACACCTTCAGTGTTCCAGCAGTTGTTCCTGTCCCTGGTTCGTCCGCCTAAACCATCATGGTGCCCGTCACGAACGTATCATTCGTGATGGTGCAATCATGGATCGGGATGAGGAATCGCGTACGTCGTGGGGCGCTTTTGTGGGGAAAATGCCGAATTCGCGTCCGCGCCATGGTCGGCCGGGATGATTTAGGAGGTGGTTTTGGTTCTAATTCTAGAAGTGCACTAGCTGGAAGCAAAGAAAATGTAATAGCTTGATGGTTCATATCTATTACGAAGTAAGAGAGGAGGACACACACCTCTCTTGTCTCTCTATTGCTGGTGCTCTTTGAACACATTCAGCTCCACTAGACTGTAGAGTAATACATATAATATAATAGTTTATCCACTAATGGTGCAACGGCCCGTTTGGTAGTATTCAAAGTCCCCCATCCTTGCCAGACACATCTCCATCATCCGAAACGCCCTCCTTGTCATTCGAAGAAACGGGGGCCCCTTCGTGAGTGACAACCTTGGCCCCAAAATGGCGTATGACGAGCCAGGCAGGAAATATGGAGATGCCCCATAGTCCGAAATTCAAGTACACGCCTCCGACCTCGGAGAATATCTTGACCGACGATAGCCCGTAGCTAACAGCTTGCCAGGCAGATTCGCTGCCGCGGAGGAGGCCGGCATATCGAATCACCTCGGATTCGTCTTTGGCAAGGTTGTGAATTACAAAGTACCTAGTATTAACTGGTTAGAAACATCAAAGGTCCCAGGGTAACATCAGAGGGAAGAGATGCTGGGGATTCCACGCAGTTAGTGGAGATTCCGGGCCAACCTACAGGAACAAATAGTTGATCTGGAAGCCCAGAGTCAAAAAGACAAACACCCCAAAAGCAGCCCCAAATCCGGGGCTGGTCCAGTCGTAGGTCGGTCTCGTAGTCCGGAATCTGGTGACCAAGACAGTGGCCCAGATCCACCAGGCCCCCTGCAGTGTGAGGATCGTCCAGAAGGCGCCTCGAGCACGAGTCTTGAGAGAGATCTTGGCGCGGTCGAGCCAGTGCTGCCGAAACATCAAAGGTTAGGTTACGTGATATACATGGGCCATGGCCAGAACGGGCCCGACAAGCTTTCCGTACAACGACTTACCCCGAGAATGTTGCCGGCAATAACGGCGACAATGCCAGAAAGGAACGAACCCAAGGCTCGCGCCCTGACGCTGAACCAAACTGTACAGAAAATATTAGAATCCACAATTAGGGAGAGAGCATCAAAAGGTGGATGCTCTTTTTCTTTTTCTTTTTCTTTTTCTTTTTCTTTTTCTTTTTTTTTTTTTGTGCAAACTCACGAGACAAGTAAGTGAAGAATACAGCTTCGGCAAATACAGCTTGTCCAATAAGCAAGAGGATAAGAAGAAACTCCCTCGTAAGGAAAAGCTTCGTCATTTCCTTGAGCTCGAGCCAAGGGTTCTGCACGATCGAGAGGTTGACCTTCCTCCCGTCCTTCCGCTCAACCTTCTCCGGAGGTGTAAGGAAAAGACCGACGAGGGGGCCAGTAGCCTGAATGGCGATGAAGATCAGGAAAACCGTGTAGGACACCTTGCCTGCCTCGTTACGGTCGATGTTCAGTCCCAAATTGATGGCACCTCCAAGAATTTGACCACTGAGTCGGTAAGTGAGCCAGTATCCGAGGGCTTTTCCGCGGTTCCAAGGCTCGGGGTAGGCGATGGCGATGGCTGCTTCGGCCATCCAGAACACCCCAGCCGATATGCCGCACAAAGCAGCACCGAATAGGGTGAACCATTCAGTCCCGAAACGATTGTTAGTGTAGAGACCAGCAGCATATGGAGCAAAGCCGATCCTACACAAAGCAGATGTTAAGAACGTACGCCGGCCACGATGCAAGAAAAGAGCCGAAAGAAAATAAACCTACGTTCCGAAAATAAGAGCTCCCTTGATCCCAATGTAGCGGACGAGGACACCCGAAAAGTAGCACGACACAACCATGAGACAAAACGTAAGAGCATTGGCCGCGTTGACGAGATACGGTTTAGCCGCGCCTCCAGCGCCGAGGGAATTCATGGCGCCCCAAATACCCGGTGCCGCGAAGTTGCAAAGACCCAAGATGGTCATGTTGTAAAACGTCGACTTGTGCCATCGCACTGAACTTGGTTCCGCGTGTTTAGCCTTTGCCGATCATGACGCACCTCTTCTGGGGAACAGAGTGAGTGGGACTAACCTGGATACTGTTGATCCTTAGGGGGAGCTTCTTCGCTCTCCCCATGGGGTCGGCTTGTGCTTGCAGACATTTCGTGCTTCTTGTCGCTTAATTGCTCGTTCCCCGTTGTGCTATTCTTGGTATTGATTATTGATTATACCGGTCCGTCTTGTCGGAGAAGCGGGAGGGTTGTAGGCGCCAGGGAGATCCGCGTGGGTTTAAATACAACATTGAATCATAACACTGCAGGAGGCATATCTATCGGTATCGGTATCCGTCGACTTCGACTGTGCATCCCAGACTACTACCCTCGCATCTGCACGCCAGTGTCCGTGTCTACGATTGATGAGTCCCTCATCCCATTTCTGACCATTCCCGTACTACAAACGACAAGCAGATAACATCAAACGTCCTCCGAACCAATGGAAAAGTGCCCGACCGTGGTCGGGAACGACTCTGACGAGCACGCCATACTCCTACACCTAACCGCACCTCTCAGATCTTTGGAATGTTCTCTACGCCCTTCGTACAAAACGACAGAGTATTTACTATCGAATTGCCGTCATCCACGCTACATATTTGTCGAAGCACAGAAGTTCCTCAGCGCCTAGTAACACCCCTGCATTTGCCATCTGCCGAGATACCCATGGGGTTGATGTTTGGTTGTTTGGTGGCGCCCACGCCGTGATGCGACGCAGGCCGAGCTTCATCCCCCGGTCCCGCGACGGAGGGCCGGCCTACACTAAAACTTGGCGGCAATGGCGTTCGTGCTGGTTGCCGTAAAAGGCTGGGGAACTTAATTGGGGAATACCTCAATGGCTGGCGAGGGTCCACGTTCCAACATTGGGTTCGAGATTCTACTGAAAAGAGCAAGGTGCACCTCGGTCTCGCGCCGATCTCGGTATAGCTCCGGATCATGACCCCACCACTTCAAGGTGGCTGCAGGATGGCCCGTATGGCGTGATCCGCACTTAATAGTAGCCTAGGCCGGACCCATCACCTACATCACCTAGGGAGGACAGCATCTATCAACATGATTCGCACAGACACATGGGAATGGAGGAATGGGTCATCCTGAATTGCCCTCCCCTGGTTTCAAGTAATATTGCTCGAGGGGAGAGACCGTGAATTTCTATCGACAACGAAGCTGATATGGTCATCCCGCCGCACGGGAGACCGTATTGATGTTAGTACAACTCCGAACATCACCGCGTATAACTTCAACTTGCATATGGTTCTTAAGACTAAGAGTGCAGCTTAACTAGATTAAAGATAAACTTTATACCTTAGAGCCTCTATTCCCTCCCCTGATGCTAGAAGAGCTCTATTTCTCTACCACCATCACCGTGGCTTAGCTGTCTGTCCTCCATGGCTACAAAGCGCGATAAGCCTGAGACTGCCTTTCACTATCTTTCGGGCCGATGGATTGCAGCCAGCGCCCGTAAACACCCTGCAGTACTCGATAGAAAGCCATCTAAGCTATTGGCGATCCCAGAAGAATGGTGGCTTCTGATTCAATACGCGGGCACACGGCTCGCTCGATACATTCAGATCCTGCAGAGAAAGACCTTGGTAGAAAAGTTGAAAACTCAAGGCCCCATTTCGCCTGCACATCTCAATTACTTGTTCCAGGAGAACTACCGCGATTAAAAGGCGTTGCGACATGAATGAGCATTAACACAACCACTGACCAGCTAAACCAAAAAATGCAGTAGAGTCGACAAGACCAGAGAAGCAGCTGCCCAATAGCCAAAGGTTTCACGGATCTTCGCAATGTCCTCCGACATGGAAAACAACGTACCGACTAAACTGAGTGGTACGAACAAGGTTGCCAATCGTGTCAAGCGTTCGACCCGTCGCGAATCTACTGTGTTAATAGCGGACGTGACCACAGCTGTAAGTCGGTCGATGCGTTTTTCATACTCCTCCATTGCCTCCAACACAAGGGATAGCTCGTTTCTGTATGCGTCAAGGGGCCCCGGTGTCTTTGAGGCCGAGCCATGCCAATGGTTGGGTGCATCGAGGCCGTGAAACTGGAAGACCCTCAACTGTGTTTCTGAGAGCATTTCTCGATACACAGGGACCAGGCGGCGCCAGGTATGTAGCTTTTTAAGGATGTCATCAATTTGAGTCTGAGTGAGAAACTCCTTTGGATGCGCATTTTCCCAGTCCATCTGAGAGAGTCTCGTCTTTATGTACTGGCTGAGGGTAAGCCACTCCGCGCAAACCAAACGGAGAAGGGGAACCATGAGTGTGTGGTAAACATCGATTGCCGCGAAACCTCCGCGTGGGGGCGCGACGTCCCGTTTTTGGGCCCAGTATATGAAGTCTTCAAAGAACGACGCCTGAGCGGCTGCACCGCCACCCCGGCTTCTGGTCAGGCTCGGCACGCGGAAACTTTGGAGATCATAGTCGGTGACCTCTCGTGACGGTTTCCGATTCCAATTCCGATACCCTCGCCACAATGGAAATCCCCCTTCGATGGTCGGGTCAAGTAAGAGCACGCCTGGAATTCCCTGGTTAATACCCTCACAAAACAATACCGTTGTGTTCAACAATCGATGGTAGATTTCTTCGTAGATACTCACCAATGTCGCACACCCCGGCCCATCCTCTCTTCCTCCAAAACGTGGCCCTGGTTCTCATCAACCCGACCCTGGCGTCGATATCCCTTTCACCCGATTTCTCCGCTCCGGCCTCACCCCCGTGGCCATTCGATGACGTTGATGAAACGTTGTGTCCGTCATGTCGCCCCTCTTCATCTACTGTGCTATTCTTCCTTGTCGACGAATATTTCCTAAGCCACTCCGTAAGCCGAGCGTTGCTATCGACCAAAAGTTTTGTGAGCTCCGTCAGCCATGGCTCCAAAAATGGCGGGATCTTTGCGGCGGCCTTCTGCTTGGGGGTCCTGTCCCAGAAGGCCTTGTTCTCGTCCCCATCGAGCCTCCTCCCGACGTTGAATTTGATCGCCTCTTCGTGGCCCCTGTTGAGCTGCTCCTGCGACGAAAAGTACCGAGCTCTGCAAAACCGGATCTCGAACCAGTCGTTGCGGACAGTGTCCGTATGAAGATAAGGCGGTTTGTAGAATGGGTCGCGGATGTTAAACCACGCATTGTCCAAGATATGGGCCCTGAAAAAATCCGGGTCAATATCAAAACAGTCGCCCAGTTGTTCGATGACTTCTCTTGAGAGGTCTTCGACAACAAAGAGCCTTAGTGCGACGTGTTCTCCGTTGCCCTCATCTCCCTCGCGCGGGGTTCGCTCTCCATTCTGTTTTAGGCCCTGTAAAGCAGAGTGAAGCTGTTCTGGGTCCGTGTAGGTGCCCACCAGATGGGCTGTTCCATCGTCGAGATAGTTTAGCTGGCACACACGTGTCCTTCTACATCGTTCTAATTGTTGGCTTCCTGTTTAGGGTAGTCGTTAGCTTTTTTGAAACCCTCGATCACTACGAGGTCTTACTGCGAGGCTAGCTCACTTCGTTCGTCCTTGTTTTTGGAATAGGCATAAGTGTTGCTTTTATCGTTGTTATGGAGGTCGGGGGGCTCCCATCTAACTGGGTCGGTTCCGACTTTCATAAAATCAACCAGGAGCTTCAGCTGCGGCCATTCGGATGAGATTCTATCGACATATTTGAGATAAGGACCGGCTTCTTCTCTATTATCCTCGTTAGCCAAGAAGGATCGCGCATTTGTTTCTGGAACTTACTTCGAAATTTCCCATGATTTTCGTTTAGCCTGCTGCTGGTCGTCATGGTACATGTCTCCCGTATGGTAGCTGTTACTCCGCCACTCCTTTCTGAATAGCCAATGCTTTGCCATGGTTTTTTTCCCCCCCGCTTTAGGAGCTCAACCTTTGAATTGACTTGCTATCGTCTACCCAAACGTTCTTGTCTGGACGTGTTTCTGAGAGGAGGGGTGTGAAGAGAGGGGCTTGCACAGTTGACAGTGGCCCTGGTCGATGCGATGAGGATGCTATTCATACCTTACCCTTACTCCTAAGGAAAGTTGTCTATTTCCTTTTCACATCTGCAGCAGTATCAGAAAGACAAAAAAGGAGGGGTCTTTGTTGGATATTGACAGAAGAATCCGACAGCCTGGTGAGCAGTATAGACAGATACCTGTTGAGTATAAAGAGAGCATAAATACAACGCAGCATGAACTTATGTAGGTATTTATGGCCAGGGGAAGGATGGCGGCTTTCGATTGGCTGTACGATGCGCTATGATGTGATTCGGCTTGCATGCTTGCATACCGAGAACACAGTTTCCTCCGCGTTCATTGCTTGAGGAGCTTCAGCTGAAGCATGGATGTACACAGAGTAACTTCGGTTATGCAAGCAAAGCATCCTGTTGCGTTTTCCCGATAAATTTACCCTGTTGGTCCAGGTGCGAGACCGAGCTCATCACAGTCAAGTGCGTGTCGAGGAGGACAATCCGAGTGGAGACGACAACAGTTGGGCATTACAGTGGCATATCTAGAAAGGACATAAGACATAATACTATGGAGATCTCTCAACCTCAGGAATCACCGCTCAAGACCTGCATTTTCAAGAACTGTCCTCACTTTGTCAAATGAAAGCGCCGAGGCAAGGGCCAGAGGCGTGTGCCCGCTGCCATCCGTGGCGAACAGGTCGATGTCTTCCCTTCGCGAGTCTTCGTCTTCCAGGTCGTTGCTTTTCTTAAGCTGGATCAAGGTTTTAACCAGACCTGCAGCATTGGTTCCAACGGCCAAATGTATCGGTGCACTCCCATTTCGGTCCTTGGCATTGATTCCTTGGCACCCGTCGTTGTATATCAACCTAAGAATTCTCTTCCTATCGTACCATGCCGCAAAGTGATAGTAGTTGCGTGTTTCCACAACTCCTACCTTAGCCTTGAGTGGCATATGCCCCCAGAGAGCTTTAGCGGCTTTAAAATGCCCCCCATGAATAATAGATTGGTGCAGTGGTGTAAAGCCCATCAGATCTTCGACATCAGACCGAGCTCCATGGCGTAACAACATACGGATATTTCCTGTGATGCCTACCTTAGGTGCACAGTGAAGCGGCGTCCAGCCATCGTATCCTCTACCTGCATGGCTCGCTCCAAACGCAAGTAAATACTCTATCATGTTCTCTCCGTTGGGGTTTTGATAGGCATAATGCAGTGGCGTCCACCCTCGAAGGTCTTGGGTAGAAATCGACTTTTTGGAAATTTCTAGGCCCAATACGTGCTCTTTATCTATGATTGCTGTAGCAGCCGTATAGAATTCATCTTCGTCGGCGGAAACTAATGCAACTGCGTAATGAAGCGGTGTCCACCCAACAATATCCGCCACATTGAGGGACGCTGGTGTCCGGCAAATGATGATGGCTTGGGCTCGTTCCAGAGAGCCACTCATGACGGCGTTGCGGAGTTCATCACATCGGCACGCCGCCATTTCTGCGGGGGACATGGCTCCCCTAAGTGAGGATTCTTCCAGAGGCAATTGCCATGACTTCAGTTTTGTAAGGGTGCGATCGGTCTTCGTCCCGTGAAGGTGTGTGAGCGTCTGATTGAGAGTTATCATGCGAAGACTATTCGGGGAACGGGTGGGATATGTCGTTTGTTGATTCTCACGATATACGAAGAGCAGGGCATAACGTTGGAAAACAATTTCGCTGTAGATTTGAGCCGCGGCCATGGCATGTATGGAAACGGCGCTTCCTTCTGGGAACAAGTCGGCAATGTCAAGCACCCATTGCACGAGGATAACAGCATCTTCATAGCGGCCTGCGCTCTGAGCTTTCATTGCGCTTGTCCATACTTCCGTTGTCAGAGTTTCGCCTTGGGGGAGTCTCTGTTTCACAGAGATGGGTGGAAGAATACTCTGGTGGGCCTCCTCAAGATTGAAAAGGCCACGACGTTGCATGTCCTGGGCTAGATCGGAGAGAACAGGGGTCCGAAAGATGGCGTCTGTGTCATGCCTGGGTCTCGTGCGAGAGCCTGTCTCGGCATTCCACCCCTCGCAGCCCGAGATGACGGGGATGTGACTAGCCAACTGCCACATGAATGACGAAAATATGTCCTGCGCGTAGAGCACATTTAATGGCATCTGTACCCCCAATGCGAGAATCCGGGAACGGTCGGACTTCCAGACGTAGTCCAGACGGTGCTAGACCTCTGTCTCCGAACCCCCAGGCCCACACCCGACGACCCGGTGCGCCGGAACATGTAATGTACCGTTGGGCGAGTCGTCGCCCTTTTCCGTAGACTCGACTTCTAGAGAGGCCATACCTGTCGCTGGGCCAATCTTTGGTCTAATACAGATATCCCTTGGACCACGAGGGATCCACCGTTCGATACCATGACGCAGCTCACTAGAGTCCGGGCCGAGAAGGACGAGAGAGGGCTTTGCAGGACCAGCCATAGCTCTCATCCAGGCGTCTGGCCTTTTTGAACCCGATCCCCGTTCTTCTGATCCAGTATCCGTTTCCTGGTTTTTGACTGAATAAAGCCATAAAGATAGCACGGCATCAAGGCCATCAGCTAACATTGTCCACCGTGATCCGAGCCCCGTAGCTGTCATTTCAATCGACTCATTATTGCGAGTGGGCAACGCCCAGACGAAGTCGTCGCCCTGGATTGTAGGTAGCAATTCATGCAGCGTGAGCTCTATCGCGGCGGCTAACATCACCGCCTCGGGCGACGCAACGTCAGGCCACCCAGCCAGGGCGGCCATGGATTTCCGGACGCCTACGATTGTCTTGGGATTCCAAACGGCATCGCCAGCTTGATTGCTTAGAATGGCTGACTTTTTTTTCTCTCCCTTTCTGATCTTCCGTTTCATCTTGTTTCTGTTCTTGTTTCTGCCCCTCTTGGTGTCGGCAATTTGCTGTTGCTATCCGTCTATTCTAGGGCCTAGAGCCTACACTCGCCCCGCCCTCTTTCTTTATCACCTTGCTTGGCCACAGCTTTGAAGTTCCCTGATTTCCTAAGCTTAGAGCAAGCCAATCAAGCTCGAATCCTTCATCCAAAAGTCTCGAATGAACCGTTATGATGGATGGACTTGATACTTGGCGTACCTAAACCCTTATCGCTGTCATTACAATGGTTGGTGCAAGCTGGGCAATTGTAATTGTTTAGTGCATGCTGCGAAGACCGATGAACTGAACTAAAAACCCACGAAGGCTGACAAAGACCCCGGTTGCGGTTTTGAGCTCTCGAAGGGTCCAAGACCTCAGGATCGTGCATTTGCCCTCTTCGTTGGTGTTGCCACTTGTATCTACTTCTGAACGAGCTTGCTGGCTCCCGTCAAGGCGAGATGTCATAAGATTCAAAGACGCCTGGTCCAGGAACAATGCGTACGAACCGAAGACTTGGTCGTTGACTGTCGCAGCTCTTTGGAGCCACACGATTCTGGCCGGGGCATCCAAGCGGAACTGGCTCTCATGCGTTCTCGACTCGACCACGTGAGAACACACAATGAGGCCACAAACTAAGAGCAATGATCCAACGGCAGTGCATGGGAAAGCGTAGGAGGAGGCGGATGAGCCATCCCGCAAGAATCGATCCGACGGATTGTATGGGGTGTACCCACTGAAGACGAGTGCGCCAAGTTGGAGGATGATCCCAAACACGGCCAGGAGCCAGAGTTCGCCATTATTAGGGTGGCCGTATATATTGAGACCAATATTTGGAGCGTCGTCTGATGTTTCGGATATGATAAAAAAACTCATTAGGCTTATCATTCGTGAGAGGAATGGCTTCCAAATTGTGTGGCTGCCCAAGCCGAAAGTCTCTCCGTCCAAACCGATGATGCCCTTTCTCACGAGCCATGGAGGAAAGCTTGGCGGAGACAATTCTGGCGGCTTTGGGATTCGCTGACTCGAGGACGACAAACTCGCGAAGGGGGGCCTTTCCCATGACCCGAACCAAATTCCGGCCGTTCCAAAGTTCGCACACTTCCTTGGAGGTTGAAGACATCAATTCCATCTCGGCGCTGCCCAAAGTCTCCCTACTTCTCCCAATTATGGCTTTCATCCATCCTTGCCCGCCAACCCTGATGGCGGCGACTACGATGGTGATGATGCCAAGGGTGCCGTCGCTAAGAGGATATTATCGGCCCAGCTGAGCGATCTGCTCATAAACTGCATGGTTACACGCTCCCCGAAGAGCCAGGACCCTACCTGACGCGTCAGCACCGAAGCAAAATCGCGTAAAGCAAGATGAGCTTGGAAAGCGTGCACTTACGGCCCTAGGTCGGTGATGAGGTTGTTGGCAAACTCATCTCCGTCGTCCGCAGAAGCGAGACCCACCAGGCTATACAGGCGTTGCTACTAAAGGGGAAAAAAAAAAGAATTATTAACAAGCGGTCGAGATATATCCGCAAGGGAAATTGCCTTAAAGCAAGTCTTGACTGGCGAGGATTAGTTCAAGCCCCTGCAGCCTGCTGAGCGGGGTTGGGCTTTTCATTTCGACCTGGGAGGCTGGGACGACAAATGATGACGGCTCGCGCCGTACTTCGGAGAGTGTCATCATTTCTGCATCGCGGGCATTGTGTGGATTCCAACACATTTTGGTCTGGCGACATTGTCGACGACATGGGCAACACAATCAACAGCACGTTATCGTTTCCCCTGGCTGACCCTCCGGATGTTGGGGCTGGTGAGGAGATAAAGCGTGAGAATGTTGAAAAAAAAAAAATGAACACAGGACTTGCGGACCAGATAATGGGAGTTTGCTATATGACCTTCAACCAAGCCACAGCCAGAGGTTTGCTAAATATTCTGGAGCCAGCTTTATTAAATTTGCCAGCTTCCTTTACGCTGGGTACAGGCGACGAAGGTGATAGCATCGTTTTTGTGCGAGTTTATCGCCAGATGAAGGTGGCTTGCTGAGCTCGACCACTAAAAAAGGAGTGAAAAAAGAAGGGAAAAAAATGAATAGGTCTAACCAGGATTCGAACCTGGGCTTACGGAACTCTCGATGTTACATCAGAATCCGACGTCCTAACCAACTAGACCATTAGACCTTAGGAGGTGGTGGTTGATCTGTCTGCGTCACGAAATGATCACAGCAAAGAAGTTCCCACTAATTGACTCATCCGCCTTGCCATCGCAATATGGACCTTAAACAAATGCCCGGAAATCCAGAGACGTACAGATTGTCCTTGATGCTAGTAGAAGAATCGAAGGATCCGGGTTAGCTCGTGTCGTATAATTCATCTTATTGAAAGGCAGATGTGACATATCACCGAGGGTTATACATGCACATACGCATTTAAAGGACCTGAACCAACACAATGCTGGGACTTTCTGATGCCATCTCGTGTGCGGTTTCCACCAAAGCAGGAGTCGCAATTCGAGTCCTTGGAAACGAACGCTTATTGATTGTGCTATGAGGGACGGCATTTTGTATGGACATGAGTCCTAAAAAAAAAGTCTCGTGGAAGTTCCTCGAAGCCTGCGGCGGTCTCACGACCATTGCTCATCTCGGACAGGACGAGGTTCGCTATGATTTTAGTCAAGGGGCACCTGTGGGCGAAACAGCCTGGCACATCTACGCGTGAGAAGTCGTTCCATCAGCTACATCTGTCTCGGCGACGTACCTCGGGACAAATGGAGCAGGAATAGCGATTCCTCAACCGTCCGACATGGTGTTATTAGCCTTGTGAACCTTGTGAACCTCTCTCCTTCGGATATTCGGATCGACATCTTCGGTTGCTTTCTAGGATCCCGCCACTGCTGCGACCCGACCCCCTGAACTGGAGTTTGCTGCTGGCCTGCGTCGATCGATGGGGCTTTGAGCCGCGCCAGGGACCCCTCGATCTTGTGAACGACTAGAATTCGCATCACGTTCCCGGAGTTTTGGAGACACGGGCGATACTAGTTCCCGGCGAGGACAAGAATGGAAAGTTGAGAGTTAAAATCGGGACCAAGGAGATGCTAGGGGGATTTTAATTTTGATTTTCCAATCGATAGTAATTGTAACATGCCTCTCTGTCCATGTGGCGATCAACTATTGCCCTTCGTTGATGGCGTAAATCAGGCGATTAACTCTAGCGCTACCAGCAGCTATGGCGAGCGACTTGATATCTAGAAACACTTAAGTTGCTCCGTAATTAAAGAAGTCCAGAAAGTAGTATAAATTAAGGCGTTAAAAAGAATTATTTATTATTTAATATATTAATGATATTATTAAGGAAACATTGTATAATAAATACATGTATCTATTATACTTTTAAGTCATTTATGATGAACCATTTACCGAATTAAAGTTTGATATCGATAATAAAATCGACAATGCTCGACTATGGTAAGGCAAGTTGCATGAAAGACACGGAGGGGAAATGTGTTCGGGAGGACTCCCACGCACCAAAGGTGACATTTAACAACACCATAGGCGTCAGATTTCGTGTACAGCGTCTCCGGTAGCTTAGGTCGGTGGGACTTCTATTTTGCAGAATTTTCTCAGTACTTACCTAAAGATAGGGTTCTCGTGTGTGGTTAAAATGAGAGCAGTAGGGCTTTCACGCAGGTCTCCGCCAGCCATGCCCGCCCGTGGGGCAATCGGATGTACTTTTCAGTCCCCGGCTTCTCCTTGTGATCATGCTCGACGTTTCTATCTGCTGACTATCACCTCAGTATAGGTCGATAGCCGAGGAAAAACATCTCGGCCTCGAGTCCGAATTGGCCAATCAAATCTAAACAAGTGATGTCTCTTTCGCAGCAGCCGAGCCCAAGTGCCACCTTGTTCCCGTTGCTCCAGGAGCAGCAAAGGCCGGGGGGAAAAACGCCTGAATCGAGATACGCACCATGTACCTCAGTAGACGCCATAAGCGTTGGGCACCAGTCAACCTAGTTAGCCTTGTGCTAGGCGTCTGCGGGCCGTGCGGGCGGTCTGTCTAGCCCACGTACTCTCAAAAACGCCTCGGCGGGCTTTCTTCTTTCCGCCGTCCTGATCGTCATTCCCCTGCACGAACGATACCGTCCCTCAATCTGATCGCTCTCACACGAATACAACCCTTGAGAGGATCACAAAATTCTTACCATGCTTGCATCAATGCATGCTTCATCCCATCCTGGTACACCTGGCCCAATCCACATCCACTCGCCTTGCGACCTTCCTGGATGGTGCGTCGAGATGCAACCCTAAAATCTCCCAACGGAAGATATGTGGTAGGCGTTCTCTACATCCCCTCATCTGTACAGTAAACTACTGCGTAAGACGGACATCTTTGCCCCTTCGGATATGCCTGGGCCCGGGAAAGTGGATGAGCACGTGTCCATCTTCTGTGCGACCAGGTACTTCCCTCCAGGCGAGTCACATTGGAAGATCCTACTACGGCTGGTGGTATTCTAGAGCTCTTATCTTCAGCATTGTACACACGCTGAGTCTGCAAGTATACAGGCTATATTGGCCAGGCCGATCGCTACTGCGCACGGTTGGGCTGCCCTCTCCGCCAATTAACCCTTGCATGGAGGAGCGTTTCTGCATATTGATCAGTGATGATCGCCATATCATCTGCCGTGTAAAGGTGGGGAAGGCTCATTACCCTGTCGGTCTTACCCACCTTCTTATCTCGACTAGCCACCTTCCCGAAAAAGCTATATCATCGATGTTCTAATCGGGCCATTTTCTCGGGGCGGATTGTGGAGTGCGGAGTGTGAGTGAAGAGAGCGACCTTTGGAAAGCAGTGAATAAATTCGGTGTTCCGCCCAACCTACCTGGGCCAAGCATCTTGGCATACCATCCTCTTGCAGCTTTCTGTGAGGACCCCCGACTTGTTCACTTGGCGATATCACTTGGCGACGCTAACAAGCGCCACCTGCGAAGCCAATTTCAACATCCATCGCATCAAAATCCATCAGGTTAGCCGCCAGAATCACTATTATTTTGTCGATATTCAATTTGAACCAGCCAAGTAATTATCTCGATCCATCATGAGCGACGGTCTGGTGAAGCGGACACCACCCTCCCGCGATCCGGAAAAGTCAGATCTCGACCTCAGCAAGGATTCCAAGGGTCTCGCCGAGACCAACATAACTCGAGATGGCCAACAAACAGTGCACATCCGCGGTCTTGAGACCAGCCCCGAGACATCGCTCCACCGCGGTCTCCAGGCACGTCACATTACTATGATTGCAATTGGCGGCGCCATCGGCACTGGTCTCATCATTGGCACCGGAAAGGCGCTTGCTCAGGCTGGACCCGGCTCGGTCTTTCTCTCCTACCTCTTGATCGGAATGGTGGTCTTCCTTGTGATGGCAGCGCTTGGTGAGATGGCTGCCTGGCTGCCCATTTCTGCTGGTTTCACTGGTTATGCCTCTCGCTTCTGCGACCCCTCACTTGGTTTTGCTCTTGGCTGGTGGTAAGTAATTTGTTTTCCCATTGACGCCCTGGCAAGTTTACTTGAGCTACCTTTCAGATATGCCTCCAAGCAGTCGCTAACGGAAATTATAAATAAATTGATAGTTATTGGTTCAAGTATATAATTGTTACCCCAAATCAGTTGACGGCTGCCGCCCTCGTCATCCAGTTCTGGGTCGATCGCGACCGAGTGAATCCGGGCGTTTTCATCGCCATCTTCCTCATCCTCATCTGCTGTATAAACTACTTTTGAATCCGATTCTTCGGCGAATTCGAATTCTGGCTGTCTTCCTTCAAGGTTATAATCATCGTTATCTTGATTCTCTTCTCGCTCGTCTTGGCCCTGGGCGGCGGGCCCGACCACGATCGCAAAGGATTCCGCTATTGGAATAATCCAGGGTATGTCTCTCTGCTCTGACTCCCTTTTGCCTATTCCTTGCCCTCCAATGCCGATTGAAGATGGGAGGAGATAGGAACAAAACAAAAGAAGCGAAAGAAACCAGTTTTTGTACGTCCTATAGCTAACCGTAACCCTAACCCCAAGAGCTTTTAAGGAATACATCAACGAAGGGTCCAGCGGCAGATTTCTAGGGTTCTGGTCTTGCATGATAAACGCCGTTTTTGCATTCCTCGGAACTGAACTCGTTGGTGTAACAGTTGCAGAGGCGCAGAATCCGCGAAAGACAGTCCCTCGTGCGATCAAACTGACCTTTTACCGAATCCTTGTCTTCTACTGCCTCAGCGTCCTCCTCGTTGGCATGAATGTGCCTTACGATTCCAAGGAACTGGCCTTTGCTACCAAGGCCAAGGCCGGCGCCTCCGCTTCTCCCTTCGTCGTAGCCGCCGAAGTTGCTGGTATCAAGGCCATGTCCCACTTTATCAATGCGTGCATTCTTCTTTTCGTCTTTTCCGCGTCCAACTCAGATCTCTACATCGCAAGCAGGACACTTTACGGCTTAGCGTCGGATGGACAAGCCCCCGCAATCTTTAAGCGAACCGATAAACGCGGAGTCCCCATCTACGCTCTCGGTTTCTCGGCTCTTTTTGCCCTGCTGGCTTTCATGAACGTCTCAGATGACTCAACCAAGGTCTTTGGCTACTTTGTCAACCTGACTACCATCTTTGGCCTCATGACGTGGATCTCTATTCTAGTTACCCACATCTTCTGGTGCCGCGCTCGGAAGAGGCAAGGTCTTGCCGACGAGGCACTACCCTACGTCGCCCCACTTGGAATTTACGGATCATACGGCGCCCTGTTCATATGTATTCTCGTTGCTCTTACGAAGAACTACGATGTCTTCGTCGGGGGGGACTTTGGCAAGGAGAAGTACAAGACATTCATCACAGGCTATCTTGGAATTCCCCTCTACCTCATTTTCATATTCGGGCACAAGGCAGTCAACAAGACTAAAGGCCTGAAACCCCATGAGGTTGACTTTTACACCGGCAAGGATATTATCGACCGAGAAGAGGAGGAATTCCTTGCCCGTAAGGCTGCAGAAAGGGCAGCCAAGGGCCCCAGTCGTGGAGGGTGGTTCTATAAGATTTTTGTTTCTTGGCTATTCTAGGGTAGTGGGATAGCACAGATGGCTCCATAAACAAAGACGCAATTTTGTGATCCAATGGGCTTTGTACCTACAATGGAGTCCCTAATTTAGAATTTTGTAGCAGGTAACCGATAGCCGATGACCACGATTCCCTCATTCCTGGCGGACATGGGATCCTGACCAAGGGCCTCGAGCCTCAAGTCCTTGCACGTAACTGTACTAGACACGATTGGGTTGGGACTGGGCTGCTGGGGCTTTCAAGGACAATACCATGGTTTGATGACTGGAGGATTCCAGACTCTGTATCTTCGGGTCGTTGCACTAGTTGTTCGGAGCAGGGGTGGTAGCAGAGAGGCAAGCTGCAGCTTGAGAACTTGTAAAATTTGTATTACAACAGTGCCTTGATTAACACAACTGATACCAGGCTGAGGCTAAAGTAACTCGAGACACCACCGCTCCCATCAACGCGGTTTGCTCAGGTTCAGCGTTGGGCATAAATGCCCATCCCACTCACCCAGAGATTCATAACACCTCTCCAAAACAAGTAAAGAATGAAAAGAGGACGGGGAGAAAAGAAGGTAAAAAAAAAAAAAAAAAAAAAAAAAAAAAAAAAAGAAGAAGAAGAAGAAGAAGAAGACACAGTACATTGTCCGACCAGGCGAATTTTCGTCAGGGTTGAGAAGCTAGGTTCAAAGGGACGCTCACTGCCATTACTGTCGCGGTGGGAGCACCCTGACCAGTAGAATAACTGGCGCTTTCCTTCGTTTGGTTTCTCGATGATGCGGCGGATCCCGAGCTGGCGAGTCGTCTTCTGCTTCGCGTTGTTGGCCAATAAGGTGAACTCACTGCGTGCAAGCACTGTGATATTGAGGCGGGCTGCCTCGGCCTGTTTCATCCGGCGAGGGTGTCGGTGAGAGCTTCGGGCAGGCCATCAACCTTACCTCCAGGAAGTCCCATTGTTGCCATCGTCACAGGTAAACTTATGCCGGGCAAATATCGTGGGTGGTACATGGTCGTCCCGGCGCCTTGCCCTACAGCTTCCCACTCCTCCCACGCTTCCCGGCATACTGAGTGCTTTAGATGACGTGCAGAGGTGGATTCTGTTACACGCATGGGTTACGGATATCATATCATCCTGTTTTCACCTGGCCGTTTAATGATGAGATACTTCCAACCGATCAAAGACGGATTCTCTTGGACAGCACCGGGTTGCATCGGACAACATTCTGGCCCCAGCGGCACTTCCCAGAGGCTCAGTCGCGGGAAGTGAGAGATGCGCGAGGATTGTGGTAAATACCAAACGCGAATCTAATTTAATCCTAAGTTCCTACAGAGAGCATATCCGAGGTATTCTAATAACCTCTAAACCCCACAAACCTACACCCTCAATGAGTCCATCTTGCTCCAGGCTCACTCAGCAATAGCACACAAGGTTAACATACCTAAACTCTCAACCTATATTTAGCGCAATACCCGGCCCGACAACTAAGCAATATCCTACCATCGGCTTTTTGAGAGTCCGGTGGTCCCTTCCGGCGCTCCGAAGATCTGCGCCGCACAGAAGCCCACACGGGAGAGGTTTATTCCGGGATCCTGAGAGGGCAGACTCTCCTAGCGGGCACTATTTAGGGATATAAGCGGCCTTTAGCGTGATACTTTGAGGGAAAAGGTTCATGGAGGCCAAATCCACATGTAGGGAGGCTAAGGTCCGTGGTTGGGTCGTAAACGATGAGTTTCCATTGTGTAGGTAGATTTAGATATCATGGCTTTCCATAAAAGAAAGATATAAGGCCGGTGGAAACCCCTATTGTCCGGTCTCCCTGTTCTCCTGTCCTCCTTGACGCCGACCAAACAGAATACAGTGCATTCACACCCATTTCATTCATACAACCATCGCAAGGCACTACTTAGTCGGCAATGAGGCTCGTCTCACCCCTACTTCTACTAGCCCTGAGCGCCAGCCCGGCCCTCGCTCACATCGTCCCTCTTGGATCACGCTCAATTGCGCGCCGTGAACACCAGCCCGACTCCCAGACCATAGCTGCATGGGAGACAACTGGCTCGTGCTTCTCGTACTTTGACATTTCCGACCCACAGAGGAGTGTGCGTCCCTGTGTAAAGTATTGCAAAGACGTTGAACATAAGAACGGGCCTGTGGGGGTAAGTGCAAAGATTTGTTCATCGTTATCTTCTCCCCACCTCAAGACAGGGCCAAGCTTCTAACAAGGGGACGACAAAAAAAAATTCAGTGCCGAGGACCCGTACAGACAAAGGATCAGCTAGACCCAAGCATCATCTGGCAGGACGATGATGGGAACTATTACACCCCAGGCGTATGCATCTGCGACGGCATCGAGCAGGTGGCCGAGGCCTTCTTCAACATTGTCGTCGAGGCCCTCCAGAAGCTAGACGATGTTCTCTGCGCCGTCTTCCTATCCGCCTTTGATACCATCATCCAGACCGGGCTGCTTCTAGTCCCAGGAGGAATCGAGGCCAAGGTCGCCAGCGATGGAGTGAGGTTGGCCGTCCAAGGCGCCAAGACCTTTACCGAGAATGGCGGCGATGCGGCTGATTTCTTCGGAGGCTGGGTTGGCCCAGCGTGCCACATGCCGAATTGGAACTCTGACGTCCTCGGCATGATCTTCGGCGTGCTCAACAATGCGCCGGACTCGACAGGTACTAGCCTAGGATGTGTGCGAAAGAACAAGGCCGCTTGTAGGAAGCCGGACCCGAAGCCGGACCCGCCTCCCAAGGACCCGCCTCCCAAGAGCAAGGGACCCGGTGACAAGCCCAAGACAACAGATCCTCCCGGCCCCACATCCAAGTCCGACAAGAAGACGAAGACCACCACCGCAACCACCAGCAAGCCCACCACCAAGAATGCTTGCGCGGCCAAGAGCACCAGCAAGCCCAAAAACCCAACCGCGGGACGAAACGTGCTGGGGACACCAGCATCCTCGGCCTCCTCAAAACTCCAACCGGAAGGGCTGCAGAACTGATCACCCAGTTCTGCAACTCAGCATGGAAACCGCCTGGGCAAACTTCCAAGAGAGACCCGGAGCATAGTATCCTGAAACTGCGTGCGGGTCCCCCATCCGGTTACACCGAGGTCGTCCCTGGCAGCATGGACTTTACTCAAGATGGCCGACCAGGGGTGTGGTCTCGCGACTATGGGACGTGCCCAGGAGTAGTCCTTGTCGGTAAGCCCAAAAACTCCAACAAGTACAAGGGCTACCTGTTGCACATGAGCCTGGGCGAAACCGGAGAGGGGTTTTTCAAGGTCCGCCAGGCATTCAACGCGCTGATCGACGCCGTGTCGCTCGACGACATGACGGACATGCGCGGGTGGCTGTACACGGTCGACACGAGGCCCACTTCGCCCGAGATGGCCAAATTCCCAGATCTCGCCAGCGAAGCCGCGGCCCTGGAGCCCGTGTACGCGAGTATCTTTGCGGCCTTGGAGCGCTTGGTTGATTGTGGAGTTGCCCGTCGTGAGTACCATCCGTTTGGCCAAGTGGGCCAGATTGAAGTTGATCCCAACTGCGCAGTCCACATAGAGCCATAAGGATCATGGTGTAGTTTTGCCCTTGATTTTGCTTTCTTCTTCTTCTTCTTCTTTTTCTCTTCTCCGGGAGGGCTAGTAGTTACATTGCGTCTTACACTAGCCATGGGGATGGTGAATATGACGTCTAGACCGTGGGTCTTTGGTCAGGAAGCGAACGACACATCGTTCATTAATAGTGAGCTACTTATTATACTTGACAAGGGAGGGTCTGGAGGAAAAAGCTTGAAAGATTCCCGGATTTGGAGCTGCTATTTAAAGGAGGGAGAAGCCAACTTTGGAAACCGAAGCCTCCAGTTGACAAGGGATATTAAATGATTTAATGATTCCAATAAATGTGTCTCTGTATGAGCCGACTTGGTTCCGTCCACAAAAGAGAAGCGCTTCTTCAAAAATTCCTCTGAATTTGCCTAAATCGCTTGAAAAGGCGCACGAATAATTTGACATACCCACCGTTAAATCTCATCTACTCCGTGCATCGGCATGAATCTCCATAGAGGTTCTTGGCAGGAACCATGCCGCCCTACAGGTGGGTGGATATATATAGTCGACGTCATTCGACCAGGAGTCTAGTTCCTGCTGTTGCTATGAACTCCACCCCGCAAAGTCGCTATCTACACATTCCTCCTAGAGTATAACTCGATCGATGCCTATAATATCGCATTCATACTAGCGAATCTCCGAACGACCATGCATTTCCACCTCCTCGCGAATATCTGGGCCTGTGCCTCCCTCGCATCGGCAGTCATTACATGGCAACTGCAGAAAAACGCAAACCCTACACAAGACCAAGCAGACGCATATTCTCGCATCGAAGCAGCCATGACTTTCGCCGTGGAACGCTACACCAAACTGGCCATCCGCCCAAACAAAGCCATTACAGTCCAGTACGTGCCGAGCGTAGCCACCGCAGATGGGAACTACAACGGCAACATCCGATTCGGCTCCAATAGATCGTACATGAATGAGCGGACGGCGCTCCACGAGATTTCTCACACGCTTGGCATTGGCCAGACCCAGGCCTTCGACGCTAGATGCTCCACGAACAACTGGCCATCGGCGACGGAGCTCTTGAAGTCTTGGGATGGGCCGGCTGCCAAGATTAACTGTGGGGGAGGTCACATTTGGCCGTATGGGCTCAATTACGATGACGAGATGAGCGAGACGAATGCCGATCGTCACTGTCAGTTGATAGATGCAATGTTGGGTGATGGTCTATGAACATTAACCCGAATATTCTCCCTCCACTTCACAATTAGCATTACTAGGCGGGTCATGGCCACGATAAATAAATGATTCATATCATCAGTGAATGCCGAGATCTTTTCAAACTCGGTTAGTTAAGAAAGCTTTTCAAGGAGCCCAACGGTCGGCGACCCCAACAAGGATTCACGTCTCAAAACGATGAGTGGCAAGTCATGGCCCACGGCAAGATTTGGCAGGGAATTTGAACTTTTTCACCCCTAAACCCTACCAATGCCGTATCATGGGCACTATATTCAGTACTCTTGAACTTATGCGCCAGCGTAAGTGTATGAGCTTGAACGACATACTCGAGGCTCTTGAGTGCCGGATGCAAGCCAACGGGAAACAACTCACTGTGAGACACGATGGTCATGTAGGTTTGATAGCATTAGTAAATAGACATCTGATATTCACTGCTTTGCTATCAATAGAACTATTTACAAGTCTACCTAAAAGAAGAATATATCCCAGGACCAGTGCAAGAATGAGAACTGTAGTTGAAATGTAGGAAAGCTAGAGCAAGACCGCTTTTCTACTCCTTCAACTCGGACACCACTTCAAGCCCTCACATACCAACTAGCATTACTCAAACTCTTCTCATCAGAACTCAACTCCTCTCACCTTAACAAAAATCTACAATACACACTCAACAGCACAAAGCACTTTTCTTACACAACAGCAACAGACTCTTTCTATCTACATTTCACTATCGTCATTGACGAAACAACAGACATACTACCAAATTCTTTTTCGTACTACATCTTTAAACAAAATGAGCAGCTGCAGACGCCCTTTTGGTGGGTTTTTGTCCTCCTGATAGAAACCTGATGTATAGGATATGCATTAACACCTTTTTTGGTGTCAGTGAATATAGATGGCTATGATCCCAGATACAGCGATGAGCAACAGAAGTGAAAACTACATCATATATATCAAATCAGCTTGGTCACACATGAAGATGTCGAAGATATTCTCTCTTTGTCTTAACTGTATCAGCTAGGGGCATATGTCCCCTGACTCCCCTCCTATTTTTCTCTTTCCATACAACTGTTGTTCGATCATCAGGCGGAGTGATGTTGGGGTGACACGAATGACTCGAATGTACTCAGTACATTGGAAGAACATGCCAATTCAATTAATATATGACAGGGGTTGTCAGACTGAGAGCCCGATTTCTCTCCATCCTCCATCTAGAAAGAAAATCAACATCAGCAACAATGAAGGCCATACAGATCCTCAGCGACAAAGCTACTCCTCATATCACCCTCAACTATGATATCCCCAAACCCGTCCCCAAGGGCCGTGACATTCTCATCAAAGTTCACGCCGCTAGCATCACGGCAGACGAAATCGGTTGGGGAGAACTTCAAGCCTCGTCCAGCAGGATACCCGGCCACGACATCTCCGGCGTTGTGGAAGCGTTTGGTCCCCAGTACGACGGCAGCATCTCAGTCGGCGATGAAGTGTACGCTATGCTACACGCCGCAATTGATCAGGGCGGACAAGCAGACTATGTAATCGCCACTGCAGATGAAGTCGCTCTTAAGCCAAAGTCTCTTTCGCATACGGAGGCTGCAGCCCTTCCCATTCCCGCATTGACAGCCTAGGAAGCCATCACAGCGCATGCAAAATTGAAAGCAGGTAGCAAAGTCCTTATCACAGGCGCTTCAAGTGCCGTGGGAGTAATGCTAGTCCAGCTTGCAGGCCAGATCGCTGATACCGAAATCATAGCATTGGCATCTCCCCGGAACCATGACCCATTGAAGGCGCTTAGAGCCCACCAAGTAATCAACTACAACACATCCAATTGGGAACAAGGCGTGAAAGATGTCGATACAGTCTTCGACACTATCAGTAGTTCCATTCTTTCCAAGACATAGGAGACTGTTAAGGAGGACAGGTCAATTATCACCATGGCAGATCCCACTCCGCATTAGGCATTTAGCAAAGGAAAGCCCGAGGAGCTTAAGGCGCACTCAAACGTAAACTACATGTATTTTATTGTCACAGCTGATGGAAAAACGTTGACCAAAGTGGCTGCTATATTGGATGAAGGGGGTCTGAAGCCCATCACCGTAAAGACTTTTCCAGCCGGGTGTTCAGGCATGGGTCTATGCGTCTCAGAGAGGGAGGGACGGCAAGGTAGTTATCGAGTTTGTTTCTGGCTAGCTGTCAAACCTACCTCATCAAGGATTTTAGAAATGTTATTAGGAGTCTATCGAGTACTAATAGTGTAGGACAGATACAGGCTGGTCTGGCTAATAACCTGATTTCTTGTGGCGACCTGTTGGCTTGCAGCCAAATGTTCTCAAACTTTTTCAGGATTCTGAGACGATGACGGAGGTATGATGCCCAAATATTACAAGGGGACGCTAAAGATAGCTGGATTGGTCACACTTGAGAATGTCGCACATCGTCTCTTTACTCAAATTGTGTCAGAGATATTTGTCTTGTCCGCCATTTCTTTGCCTAAGCCTCTACTATCCCGCTAGCCAGACGTGTCGGTATCTGACTGTATTTGACCCCATTGGGGCCAAGAGTCGATGGTTGCGTCTATATCAAACAATTCCGGCCCGATAAAATTAGGGTACTGGAAGGAGATGTCAGGCGGTAAGGATAGTTCCTCATCTGCAAAGAAAGAAACACTATCATCTCCTGCTGGAGGATAGCTTGCAACGAGTGTCGTAGACGTGGAACGAAAGTTGGGTCGAAGTCTGCTGAACTGGGACGAGACGATATCCCCCAATAGATGCGCCGCGTGGCCCGGCAACCCGATGGATCTGAGCCAGTCGATGAGCTTGTACACCAAGCTATCCAAGCTAGCGATGTCACAACCTTCCGTAGATAACTTTGACTCGTAAGTGCGCACAATTTTGCAAAGGGTTAATGCCGCGAACGTCACGATGTGGTAGATGTGGTCCGTCAAATGTCTGGTACGTTCGTCGGTCGTATCGATGGCAAGGTTGATAATGGCTTCTGAAAGCCGGATCATCTCTAGGAGGACAGAGGAGTGTATGACTGATTTCGGCGTCTTTAACGACTGGTAGTTTGCGAGAAGGTGGGCGAAGTGAAATCCCATTTGAAGGAATTGAGAGCGAGGCTCGTCTTTATGGGAAGAAAGGAAATGTCAGCAGTCGAATACCTCGAGGGTCACCACGGGTAGTATGCCTACCAAACAAAGAAGCCCACTGTCGCTGCCAGTCTTGGAGAGCGAGCTTCGTTTCTGAGAGCTTGATGGGAAGGCCACTACATTTATTGTAGATGATCCAGTAGAGGTGGACCTCGGCAACCATCCTCGTTTCGTAGTTTGTGATTCTGTCAAACTGGATGAGATGGAGAGAGCGATTAATTTGTGCTTGGTTGAGGAGTGCTTGTCGGCGCATTCCAACGCAATATCTAAAGCGGGAGTCAGAAAACCATTCCTCCCATGGGGAGTGAAGCCGAGGGACGTTACTGGAGATGAGCTACGCAGAGGTGATTCCACAAGCACCAAGCATCAATATGTAAAGAGTCGGGTGGTATTAACGCCGAGGCGGGCCGTAGAACTCCTTTAAAATATGGGCTTGCAAGGGCCTGCTGAATAGCGTAGCCAGTCACCAGCCAGCTATCAACGCTCAAGGGCACCTGGCCAACCGTGGTTGACCATAAGCTGAGTATGAGAGCCGCTTGGAAGAATTCGATAGATTGTGGCGCTTCTAGTAACGAAGGCGCAATGAGAGACTTTGCTTCCTCGAACAGTTTTGGGGCCAGCTTGTCGGCGAGATCTTGGGTTGTGTGCCGCACCGCAATCAGGAAGACGCTGCTGAGAAGTAATGGTGACTTTTTCACCTGAAGTAGGAGAATTTCTGTTGGTACTTCTTCAGGAAACCTGACCCATCGGCCATAGTGGACATGGAATCTATTACCTGTTAGATAGATTCGCAAGTCCTTGTCTTTCAACGGGATGAGTGCTTACAATGTCAGTAAGGATCGCGCGGTAGACGTCGTGATTAGGCCTCTCGAGATTACGTCTGATCGGGAAACGGGGTTGGTGCTTTGTTCTGGTGAGTGTACTCCGGCATCCTCCGCAGCGTCTCGGATCAAGATGACTGGAGCAAGGGCTGGATCCACATCAGGAACGGATTCAGATCCAGATTCAACAGACTTGGGCAAATCCCGCGTCTCACGCAGCGGATCGACAAGTTCATTGAGTCTGGAGTCAAGCCGATCGACCAATGATCCAACAGTTCTCTCCAGCCGTTCCAGTCTGTTGTTTTTACTCTATGGATTAGTCTAGTCGTATGTACATGTCTAAGGGGGTCATATTCCAATGCACCTTTCTTCAAGAGAGGTCTGCCGCCCCGAGTTCTCCGGGACTACAGCCGTGCCGCGTCCTGTAGAATGCCCAGCAGGCGACCGCGAGCGACGATAGACGTTGTACGACTCCAGAGAACATGTTTGACGCAACGTCCTACATCGAAGACAAGCACCCTTGGAACTATCAGAGGCGTAGCAGCGGGTTTTGTATTTCCGGCAAAGGTCACAAGCTTTCGACGCTCGGCTGGATCGCAGAGGTGGCATACTTTAAAAATTGAACATTTTTATCGTCTACTGTCCTGGGC
This sequence comes from Scedosporium aurantiacum, assembly GCA_000812075.1. Classification (NCBI taxonomy): domain Eukaryota; kingdom Fungi; phylum Ascomycota; class Sordariomycetes; order Microascales; family Microascaceae; genus Scedosporium; species Scedosporium aurantiacum. The sequence goes on from JUDQ01000004.1 coordinate 166,856, forward strand.
TGTAATGTACTTTGGATATGAAATAGGTGAACAAGCTATGAATGGCGAGCTTCGCAGAATGATGTCGTGCTCGGAATCACGTGGCTCCTTGATTTCAGCTCTGTTACTCCCAACGCAGAAGAGCATCTAGACAGATCAGGGAAGGTTACAGCAATATAGACCAATAGGGGTAAGTTTTGGCAATAGGAATTTGCAGTCGCGTTCGGCTTCGCGTTCTGAATTTACATTTTCATAGTCAAGGTCTTGAGCTAGTTTCCTTGCCTCTACAATTAAAAGAAAATAGTGTAGGAAAGGCATGAAAGATAACCATACGGACACTAAAGATAAACAGTAAAGAGAAATATAGATCAGGAACACGCCCCGAGTTATTTCAGGCTCCTCTCCTCCGGCAAGGCAACCTGGAACTTGGATTCGACGCCAGCGTCACCATGATCAAACAGACGGTACAAAAGCTTCCAGATCAGGATGATAGCTGTTGCGGCAATGGCACAGGATGCAGCAATGGTCAATCCACGTGTATATCGGGGCGCATCTGTGCAGAAGAGGAATCAGTGCGTTGAGCTTCGTGGATAGATTAGACGACGTTAGAATAATACAATACCTTGGGAGCGGAATAACTGATTTCCTGGGAAGTTGGCGAGTTGAATGCTCATCACATAGGCTGCTAGAGCCACGGGGCGCTTATAATCATCCATCTTTGCCGTCAGCCAGGCGGCGCTGATTGCCTGAGCGCTGCCCATGCCCATTTGCGTCCAGACAACTCCTCCTAAGTGACCGAAAAGAGTTATGTTAGTATTTCCAATGTCCCATGAACTGTGGGCGGTGAAGTTACTATACCGTAAAGCGTCCATTTACTAACACCCTCGGGTGCTAATGCCAGCCAAAGTAGCCCGGCGGCTCCCCACAAATACCCTGCGGTGATATGGAACCCACGCTCGCGAAACTTATCGCTGCTGAACGCCAGAGACACGGACCACACCAGTGCACAGACGCTGCCGACAGAGTTGAGTCCGTTCGCTTGAAGGGCCGTGAAACCCAAAGACTTGATCATAGATGGCGCGTAGGTATTCATAGGTGCGATCATGATCATTGACAGCAAAGCGGCCACTAGATGTCCATATAATCTCCAATCTGTAAATGTTTCTAGTATGTGGGAAGGCAGGACAGGCTTTCCGTATCGGAGGGCTTTCGTGGGATCATTGCGGATGACGCGAGTGACCAGGATGGAAGCTTCACGATCAGTGAAGATTTTGAAGATCGCTTTGCCGAAGAAGACCTTTGGTTTTGCCGCACCGTGGGGGAGGTAGAGGTAAGCGACGACTCCGAGAAAGCAGGTCATAACGCCCTCTGTAGAGTGCTGTTAGTTGCGAGCAGGAAGACTCAAGGACCTTGTGATCTCAAACTCACCAATGAGGAACAGCCACTGCCAGCCGTGCAGGCCTCCTCTCCCTCGAAGAGACAGCAGGCCAATAGACAAAGGTCCGCCGAGGGCACCCGCAAAGCTATTCGATGCCCAGAAGATGGCATACCGCAGTGCGAGTTCCTCGTTGGTGTAGTACTTCGAAATATACAGAGCAAACCCTGGGATGTATCCGCCCTCAAGAGCTCCAATAATGAAGCGAGCGGCGCAGAGCCCAGTCGCGCTCTTTAGAAATATCTGAGCCCACGTCGCAACACCCCAGAGAAACATCGTAATTGGGAGGAACCGCTCAGGACCCATGTACCTGCTGATTATGTTAAAGGGCAACTCGGTTATGACAAAGCCCACTGTGAAGAGGGTCTGGGCTAAGTTGATATCCGCGTTCCCGATCTTGATATCCTCTCGAAGAGTGTCGGTTAAGGCATTGCCGATGTTGGTGCGGTCAAATTGGAGAAGGCAAAAACAAAGGACGATGAATGGCAGGATCAGGAAGTCTACCTTCAGAAGTGCCTTTCTCATTTCACCAGACTGGGCATCAATGGTAGGATCATAGCCTGGGATGTTGATGGCTTCATCTGAGATATACCCATCTGACTGCTCAGACGTGTGAAGCCGAGTTGCAGTAGCATTTCTGCTTTTTTCATGGAAGGAGGAAGACATTTCCACGAGAGGAGGATTCTGGGAAATGAGATTAGTCTGCGCCAAGATTGAAGGTTGTTTCGTCGTCGCTGCCCTCATCCATGTCTGTTGTCGATCCGGCCCAGAGGCGGGCTTTATAGCTCGTTCGCGGAGAGGCAAGTTCGAGATATTCGAATATCATGTCGTGAATGATTGAAGATATCATGGACGCGATGATGGCGTGCTGAATATCGCAGACCTATTGAACGCCTGGACTGAGAGATGACCCCGTATCAATCACAGGGGTGCCGGCGGAATACCCGATCAAGCCGACGGCATCCCGGCGGCAAAGCGGCGGGAAGTCTGCGGGATGCCGACGGTATCTTGACAGTTGCGTAGCCTGTAGTATTCTGGCAGTACGAAATAATCGGGGGTTGTTTATGAAATTCTCTTCCCCTTCTAGTCCATTAATAATTTGATTCGAAAATGTGCATATAAGTATGCGAGAAGGTGCACCGAGTTACCCTCATCAGATATCCAGCCTCTCAATCACAAGAAATCCTGTTCAATCCCCTCGGAATATCGAACAAGAAAGCTATTCTTTTGGACATATTTTAAGGTCTTCATTTACAGACAATGGAACAAAACACGTTAAAAAGACGAGGTGTTGGCCTGACCGGGGTCGATAAACAACGGTCTTTCGGAGGCTACACACTCTTCTGTCCTCTGACCAGTGATACAGCCCATCTAATTGATGCTGATGGCAACGAAGTTCATTCATGGAAGCTTCCAGGTAGAGTTGGTCGACACGCCACAATCCTCCCTAACGGCAACCTCGCGGTCAACACACTTCGACCTGCCTCTCAGGACTCTACCAAGGATGGTGACCCCTATCCCTTTCCCTTCTTCCACAAGTATGGAGGCGGAGTCATGAGCGAGCTTGGCCCCGACGGAAAAGCCATTCGACAGTTTATAGATCCCTTGGCGCATCACGACCAATACCATTATGGAGATGGCAGACTCCTGTATGCCAGCCTCGAGGCTCTATCCCTTGAAGAGTCAGCCAAAGTCATCGGAGGAGTTCCCGGCACGGAAGAAAACGGAATCACCTACGCGGACACGATTAACGAAGTCGACGAGAACGGAAGCCTGCTCTGGCAGTGGAGAGTGTCGGAGCGATTGCCTCGAGACGAGTTTCCCTTGCAACCTCACTACACTCGCGAGCATTACCCCCTCATCAACTCAGTTTTCCCCACGCGCGACGGAAAACACGTCCTCGCATCCATGCGATCAGTGTCCGCCGTCATCATCATTGAGAAGTCTACCGGAAATATCATGTGGAAGCTCGGGCCCGAAGCCCTCGCGCAACAGCACAACGCTACGGAACTCGAGAACGGGAATATCCTCATCTTCGACAATGGCGCTTTCCGGAACGGCGAATCCATCACATATACGCGTGCTATCGAGGTAGACAGAACGACCAAAGAAATAGTCTGGGAGTATCGAGACCGATCGCAGATGCTCTATTTCTTTACGCCGTTCATGGGCAGCGCCCAGAGGCTAGCTAATGGGAATACTTTGTTATGCGAAAGCGCATTCGGACGTCTGTTTGAAGTGACGAAGGAGGGCTACGTTTGTTGGGAGTATATCAATCCTCATTTCGCACCCTATCCGGATCAAGAGACGGCGAGGATATTTCCAGGGGAGTCAAATGCCTTATTCCGAGCATACCGATACTCTTTGGAGGAGATTCCTTGGTTAAGGCAAAAACTTGCAGGTCCCGGAGGAGAGGAGTAATGTTCACCAAGAGTCCAAGACTAAACCCTGGCACTTTGGGAATGGTACATGCATTGAGAAACATAAACACGATGATCAAAAAAACTTTGCTTCCTTCACAACCGAGACTAAGGCTGAATAACTTGAGTGGGCGGACCACTGGTGTAGTCCTCCACGACAATGATTGTGAATAAGATTCCTGGCGTTTGATCATCCAGTTGATGACCCGGAATGATGGCCGCACTCTTAAATGGCCTCGCTCGACCCACCTACCTTCGAACGAGTGAATCTACATGCTCTCTTCCGCCTCCTACCCAATCATCCCAGCACAAACTTAACATAGCAGTGTGTCTCCCGGGCCCCCACTCTCTTCCATCCCACCCCTCTCTCGGCAAACCCTCCCTCTCCAGTCCGGCCCCTTCGCTCTCTTTCTTTCCGATCGGCAGGACCTGCTGCCACCTGATCAGTCCCTCCCACTGAAACCCTAGCCTCTTCGCCGCATTGACGCTTGCCACATTGCTCGCGTTCGCTTGCCACTGCACCCGTCTAAGCCCCAACCCTCCATCCGCGACGCTGTCCAAGCAGTAATGCAGTAACAAAGCGTTGGCGTGCGTGCCCACAAACGTTCGTTGGAAGCTACTAACCAGCAACTGCCCGAGATCTGCAGTAGCACGCTCCGGCTGGCTCACTAAGCCGCAGAGGCCCGCGAAGGTGCCATCAGCGACTTCGGTGGTGGTCGTCTCGCCTGTGACCGGATTCTTGCGGGCGATAGTACCCGCCTTCAAGACGATGGCTAAAAGGAGCTCGCTGGTGTTGTTGCGGGAGTTTTCATTGTACCAAGATATATACTCAGCGGTGTTGGCAAAAGGACCGTAGGTAAGCCAGTCGTAGACGTGTGGGTTGGAGTTTGCGTCTTGGACGTAGGCTTCGGCCCATTCCTCGAGGTTATCCTAGGATGGGGGTCAGTTGTGCGCTGCTTATCCGGGTTTGGGGGTTAATTAGTTGGAGCGCACCTCTAGCGGAACTAGCTTCAGTCGGTCATTCTGGAGGCGGGATAGGTCGATAGGCAGATTGAAATTTGAGGCCATGCTTTTGGAACTAGATGTAATGGTAAGCATCCCGGAGTGACTTGGCGAGAATCGACCTGTATATATCAAATTCAAGACTAGTGTAGCACCAGCAACCACGGCCCACGGCCCATGACACGCTCCATCTGAGAAGAAAGGCAAAACCACGCTGATTTAGGATATAGCTGTAGTTGGCCACTTACTAGACGGTAGGCATTAAAGATGGAATGGTTCAAAAATTGGAGTAGAAAGTCGTCGATCGTGTGAGTGCTTGCGGTGGTAATACCACTGACGCGTCCCTGGCAATGCAGAAATGTCACGTGAAGTTAACACTGAGAAGACAATCCTGTGCAATGCCAGAGCAGTTGCACGTTTCTAAAAATAAAGCAGAACAGAGAGAAGCGGATTTCATGTTTGTTCCGAGTTCCGAGTCAAGTTGTGAGTACCGCGCATGTTCCTGCAACCTGGCTCAGCCAGTGCGGGTGATCATTGATATCTGCACCTAGGCAAGGGATTATCCGTATTACAAGGCGCAACTTTCTGGAACGAGAAGTATATTACGGTGATCCTGGATTTGATTCCAATACGGTCGAGAAAGAAAGCGCCTTTCGGAAAGGGGGATAATTATCGCGAAATTACGGTCTGATATACTGCTATTATCTAACGATCAACAATTCCTCTCTATGCTCGGTATAATTCTATAGTCTAACGGAATCATCGAGTTTCATCTTCTCCTCTGTGGCAACTCGAGGCCGGAAGAACCCACATCCACATCTACCTTCTATCCCTGCACTCTATAATAGGTGGCCGTTTGCCCCTTGCAGTAGATAACGCTCCAGTGACAACACTACCTTTGCTGCTCTTTACGTTTTTGGATATTTTGCAGACACGGCGCATGGAAAATCTCCCCCGTCAACGCCAATTGAGTCGTCCTGATGGCCACCAAGAGCCAGAAAGACACCACCAACAGGGAAAGTATCTTGACGGAAGGTTAGCATCACTTCAACACCCAACCAGACTCCGGAAGGATAGAACAAACCGCAGTAGTAATCTTGAAGAAATCACTGTCAAGATTCTTCGCCAGCAAACCGGTGCAGGTTGCCAAGACACCAAGGGGAAATGTAAACCCCCACCAGCCCATGTTGAATGGAAACTTCTTCATCGTAGCGATGGTAATAAAGGCAAGCGTCATCCATGCCACCCCAAAGCCCCACATCATGATGGCTAAGAAGACGCCGCAGGTGTATAGGATTTCTCCTGCTCGAGCCGCGCCGTTGTCAATGGCCCCGAAGGTAGTGGTCCCCGGAAGAACTTTGGCTGCTACTTTTCCCAGCTGTTGAATACCGAAGCCCCCTTGGCCCAAGGGTCCGATAGGAAGAAATACGGACACGACAACCTCCTTAGGGGGGATTGAGTGGACCGTCAGTCGATGGAAATACAGGGCCAGGACGCAGCCGGTAAAGAATTCGCCGATTCCCCAAAGGATGTAGGAGGTGATGAGGGTCATGACGGCATGGTCAGTACTTGGGAGAACTTCAGCCATGATGCCACCCGAGGCAGCCGCAACAATGGAAGGGACAATCGGAAGAAGAAGCGCAGCAGTGATGTTCTCGAGAAGTGGCCGATGCCGATGCATGACGATGAATGGCATGCTTATGCAAGTGGCAAGCGATAACCATACATCAACCCACCAGAACACCCAGGCGGTGTAGATAAGCCAGTCTCCCCATTGGGAGCAAGTGAGGATCATCATGTTGATGATGGCTCAATAACAGTCAGCCGGGTCGGATTAGGCACATGACGATCGAATAAAAGGACTTACTGGCAAAGGCCATGGGGAAACATCCCAGAAACAACGACTGCGCCGGGTGTGCAATCATCACGCCCCAGATTTCCGGATAGGCAACATAGCGGGTTATCGTCAAGGCGAGGAAGATGGTGAACAGCAAGACGTTGAGACCGAAACAAATATACGAGATGTACCGCAGCCATTGTGCATTATACGGGAACTCGTGCAAGAGAATCGACGTTATGCCAGTTCCCATGTTCACGGCAAACCATCTACAAGTCGGATCACGCATTGTTAGAATGGTTCCCGTCAAAGGCAACAAAAGTAATACGTACGACGGGGTGAAATTCCGCACAATCCTCCGCCAACCTGTGCTTTGCTTGCAGGGCTTAGTTTCTTCTTGATACCCGGCATCCTGACAACACGGCGTCTTCCCGTGGGCAAGACAAGGCTGTGTTAATATGGTTGACATCGTAAATGTAACTGAATATAACCGATGCGTCACACCTTCATGCCTGGAGTCTTGGGTGTTTAAATAGAGATCAGTAATCATGAATTCGCCCAAGAAACATCACTTTGACCCTTTTCTGATCCTTGTTTAGCTTCCACGGACCTACTTTATTCCGGTAGTTGACCGTTGGCGCCAAGCATATGGTTGGGAGACAGGAATGGGCCAACTCCCTACGCTAGACCAAGAATGAACTAGGCGTCCCCAAACTCTGGGAGAAATACGAGTCGGTGATGGTCGCCTGACCCGAAACTAGGGCAGGGGAAAATGCTGAGTTGTTGACGAGTCATGGTTGACTCACTCGCGATCGCCCTCATGGGTTTCCAACATCGACCGTTTCCAAGGTCTACGTAAGAGGAATATAATAGCCAAAGGTGCAAGGAAATCTCACCTTCCAGGATTCAGACTGTGCATGAAGATGAAAACCCATCTGCCCCCTGCCCACCGACCTTAAGTATCTGTCAAGTCGGATTGCCCAATTCGAAAAAGAAGAGGGAAATATATATATATATATATATATATATATATCGAGCAGTCAGGCTGGGAGACGTGAGTGTCAGAACCGCATTCATATAACACGACGGCGCTTAGACCTAATTGAGCGTTTGTAAAGTACTTTGCCACTTTTCCGTTCTCTGCCTTTTGTGGTTCACAGTTTCTCTATAAGGATTCGACCTGGAGCTACCTTGCAGTGCTGAGTCTTTCACCCGACACTAGGTTGATGGAAAGGTGTTTCTCGGCATCATATACACAAACTCTAGGGACAATCTCGTCCTTGAGCCACTGGTAGTTAGATTGTTTCTTGCATTTCTCGTGTTTCCAGCGGCCTTTGGGTTAGTTCGATCCGATCGGTACTGAGTAAACCAGTGACTCTTCTGCGAGGTGAAATCACGAGCGCACAAAATCATGGTTTCTTGGCACTTTCCCTGTATCCCCGGGCTATCCCGCGGTGGAACCAAATACTGCCGGAAATTTAATAATTGTGGCTCATTGGAGACGTAGATAATCAATCAATCTCCGCCAGCCCGGGTAAATGTGAGTAGCCACTCATGGCAGTCCATCTCCAGCTATTACTCTAAAGGCTAATGTGATGGGTCGTGGGGAAGCCGGTCGGCATGCTACAAGGACCAGACTAGGCTTTTGTGGATGGCTATATATCCCGATACTAAAACATGTTGCCGACACACCTCGTCGAATGCTAGAACTCTGGTTTACCTGGTTTCCGGGATGTCCATCGTCTCCAGAATAGGAAGCGGACTTGTTTGCTCCGCGGTCTTCAAAGCCTCGGTTGGCATCTACTCCTGTTGCCAGAAAATTGGCATAGAGAAAAGGAAAACAACATAACAGCTGTAGAATTCTGGAGTGGACAGGGAGATATATGGAAGTGGATCCCCTCTCACTTCTCTGTAGAAAACCTCTCTATTCCCGTCTCACTGCCGGTCCTCGGATTGAGTTTCAAGCCCTCTGACACCTCGTACGTTACCCACATTGCCTTGCCGTTCGAGTACATTTAGTCTGTTACGATGAAGATCTCGATACTCTCTCTGGCCGCGAGCCTTGGCCAGTTAGCCCGTGCACACACAATCTTCTGCCAGCTGGAATCCGAGGGCACGACCTATCGTAGGAAAACCTATCCTTAGAGCTCTGGGGACCCATGACTTACATGTTACCGCTGCATTAGCTGTCGGTCATGGAATTCGCGTTCCAACTTACGATGGTGTATGAATTCTCCTGTTCGACGACGTTTGATATCCGAGGTTGCTCACAGATAGTTTAGCCCCAAACCAACGTCGGCGCGGCGACTCTGGCGTGCAACGGACCGCCAAACCCCACGCGTCCTTCAGACAAAGTCATCCCCGTCAAGGCTGGCAGCAACGTCACCGCTATCTGGAGACACACTCTGGAATGTGAGAAAGCGATACTGCGTATACCTACCTTTTTGTCCCCCCTCGACTAACCATCTGTATAGCTGGACCCGCGGACGTGATGGACCCTGGCCACAAAGTTCGACCAACCCCCCTCCTCCGTCCCCCAGAATAACCTGGGTATCTGCCGAGTACATGCTCACTTCTATAGGGACCGACAATGGCATATCTGCGAAAGGTTACCGATGCAAAGACTGACACCGGCGTTGGCGACGGCTGGCATGTGGCTCTCTTTATACTACTTCCTCTGTGATAGTAGGAACTGACCGCTCTCATCTGGATAGGTTCAAGATATCTGGCATTGGCTATAGCGCTGGGACTTGGGGAACAGACATCGTCATCAACAACCAAGGCAAGCAGGTGATCCACATCCCCGAATGTCTTGAAGACGGGCAATACCTTCTCCGAGCCGAGATGCTCGCCTTGCATGGAGCTCGGTCTCCCAGCGGCGCGCAATTTTACGTGAGTCGGTTGACGAATGACTATTCTTCACACTAGAGACTAATAAGCACTCGCGAATCACCAGATGGAATGTGCCCAGATTGAGGTTACCGGAGGCACAGGCACCGCGAAGCCTCAGACGTACAGCATTCCTGGCATATACAAGGTATTTTCCCACTCAACAGCTTCGGGCCCTTTTTTGGTCGCAGTTCTAACGAGGAGTCAGGCCAACGACCCGGGTGTCATGATCGACATTTACAACACCAACTTGAATCAAGAGGCGTACACTGTTCCTGGTACGTGTTTTTTCTCTGTGCAACTATCGCAAGGCTGTTTCACTAATTGTCCCACAGGGCCGGACTCCTTCACTTGCTAAGATCGCATCCATATCAAATCCGGAACAGTAGACTAATCCTCACCCGTGCCCACTCTATGATGCTTTCACGAAAATACCAACTCGGGATATTTAATTGTGTATTGATGTCTATTCCGCTCGGAAAGTTAGATAAGGTCTCTCTGAGTCTTAGGTAGTAGTAAGCTCTCGTCTCCCACGTGTCTAGAGACTACTCTTCCGACATTAGATATAGCTAGCCCTATCATGATAGGATTCAATATTCGAAGAAGTAAGAAACAGTGCCATTCACTTATAATTCAATCTTATTTATCTATTTTACATGGCTGTCGTCGGGTCAAACATTAGACCCCTATCAGGATTCAGGACACGGCAGCCCAGCGCATGAACTGGTCTGGACAATGAACTGATGATCCACCGTGATTGTGAGTTTGTTTGTGACCACAAAGGCAGTCTACGCTAAAGATTAATACAGCAAATGATTCCACATTCCGCTCCCTCGATACGAGGACAACGTTCATAGTTCGTAAATAGCTCAAAGGCGTCTGCAACCGTGTCTCGGTATGCGATGCTGAGGTTCTTCATATAATAGGAACTACAGCGTGTGACCTCTAAACTGTCTAGGACTGAGGGAGGAAAAGTAACTCAGACGCATATAAAGCATGTCAAATACTCGGCCAAAATATGACGTAGCCGTGAGTTCTCGAGCCAGCCAGTAGACACACTCAACTTCCCTAACCCCGAGGAACATCGCCAGCCTTCGCCACTATATTTTAATCAGCGCCACTCGGCCCGCGTCACTCGCATTTGCCCAGTACAGTTGAATAATGGCGGATTCTGGTACCCAACTTCAGGTGTTAAGGGGCACTGTAAATACCTGCGGCCCCCATGTCATCTGCCACCACGTGCCAGCTGCATACAAAAGGAGCCCCGGCAATTGTGCCTGCCACAGACTATTAATAGAGCTTCGACTCTTCATCCACATTCTTACTGTTTTACCTACACATACCTCAGCATACGAGACTTAAATACTGCGCGTACCATCTATATAGTTCAGCGTTCATGTAGTGGCCGAGGCTACAGGGCAGGGCACGTGGAATACGGGAGGGCGGCATTGGCCAAATTCTCTTCCCATTTCATGTAAAGTAGATATCGAAGAGGAGGAAATATAAAGCCGCACAATTATAGGAGGAAGCAGCCAGCCAATGAAGAATCGAAGGTGTCAAATACAAATTATCGAGAGGGTATCGACGAACCTTAGGTTCTGTGATGCCCGGCTCCAACAAACTATCTTCTTTTATATGATTACCCCTCTCTGATGTTTCAGCTGGGGTGGTGTAATCGCTTTGCATTTTCGTCTAAAGCGAAAGATGCTCGTGCCTTGATCCGGGTTCCTGGACCGTGTGAGCCTCCCCTATTTCGAGGAACTTGTTGAGGGCGTGATGCTTCCATATGGACACAGCAAAGGTTATCGTAAATATCAGGTAAATGACTTCGTCATCGAGTAGGTCCTGATAAGGGCCATCACATCATGGTTACGCATCCACTCGCAGTGTGTGTTGTGACCCACTTCTTGGCGCTGTACAAGCCATCAAATGCTTGGAATTGTTTGCACGCTAATATCAGACACTAATTCTGTTCGCAGACACTTGTATATAACAGTTTATATCACCTTTGTAAGATGTTGTTGTTGACGTATTTCAACAATCACATCTATTTTCATACCTTTACCAAGTGTACGATCGAAGCTCTAATCGCCTGCAGGGTATTAGTTCCGCTAAGCTACGATCCTTCAGGACCTCATGATTCGTCCTCGACTATTCTTCGGCCACCCGTCGAGGTTGGGGCTCGTCTGTAAAGCCGATCCAGCGGGCTTGGTCCTTCCAGCGAGGCTTTGTTTCGGAGGCACCACAGTGTCAACACTCCCCCGAGCCTTTTCTACCACTACGTCATGGCGCCTTCGTGACTTCTTTCCCGAAACAGAGACGAAATTGATCCGGAAGACGCCGTCAGCTTGGCCGCACAAGGGATGGACCGATGAGCAGATGTTGGGTGTGCAGGTTGGTCACCGCGAGCCGGCCAACGTTGGGGACTGGATCGCCTGGAGGCTGATTCGGCTTGCGCGCTGGTGCATGGATAAGGCAACAGGGTTGAGCACCAACCAGCAAGTTGATAAGAAGAACCCGACGACAGCGGTGGCGGCCGAAAAGCCACTCACCGAGGCTCAGTGGCTCGTGCGATTTGTCTTCCTGGAGAGTATCGCTGGAGGTTCGTCTTCCCCTCGTCGCATATCAGCAATTGACTGACTGACTGGCTGGCTGGTATTACTCTTTCCGATGTAAAGTCCCAGGTATGGTGGCAGGCATGCTCCGTCACCTCCATAGCCTCCGCCGCATGAAGCGTGACGAAGGTTGGATCGAGACCTTGCTCGAGGAGAGCTTCAACGAACGGATGCACCTACTAACCTTCTTGAAGATGTGTGAGCCAGGATGGTTCATGAGATTCATGATCCTTGGAGCACAGGGCGTCTTCTTCAATAGCATGTTCCTATCGTACCTCGTATCTCCGCGTATCTGTCATCGCTTCGTGGGCTACCTCGAGGAAGAGGCTGTCCACACGTATACGCGTTGCATTCGCGAGATGGAGCTGGGCGCCACTCCGAAGTGGAATGACCCCAATTTCCGCATCCCAGACATTGCGGTTGGGTATTGGAACATACCGGAGGGGAAGCGGACGATGAAGAACCTTTTGTTGTACATCCGGGCGGATGGTACGTCACATGTCTTCCACATGAATCCTCGTTGACGGTGAAGTTGTTTGGACGGTGTAAGGCTAACTTTTCGTTCTTGCAGAGGCGGTTCACCGAGGCGTTAACCACACCTTTGGCAACTTGAATCAAAAAGAGGATCCCAATCCGTTTGTCAGCATCTATAAAGACGGAGGCAAGCCTGAGGCGGCTTCGAAGACCGTTGGCTTCGAGCGATCCGAGGTCATTTGAGAAAATCATGAGCACCATCTGGTCGCGACGGCGCTGCAGGTTGATGCAATACATTCTATTCACACATAGTCAAGGATCATGCTAGAGATATCGCAATGAATATAAAAATTACTATCTTTCCTCCATTTCCAGCACCACTCGCTGCCTTTTATCCCTTCGTACCTTCTCTATGCCCATGCTAGTGGACATGCTCTTCATGGCTGTGGCTCTCACCTTGATGAGTCGGGTGTCCCTTGTGATCCGATGGGTCGTTGGGGTCAAGACTTTCGCAACTTTTATAGTGTTTCGGTCCGTAGCCTTTTTGATCTGGAAGCCCAGGCAACTCGCAACATCGGATCTGAACGTTGGTCCAGTAAGGTATCTCAAAACCGGATATCTTAAATGCATGACTGTCAGAATACACTACCATGTTATGATCATGATACTCAACTTATTCTCTGGGTCGTTTAGCATGTATCAGGTACTAACCCACATATTTCAAATAGTACAAGTGAACTTACCAAGAAGGGGCGTATATATTTTAACCAACGGTCACCGCTCTAAATAAATATGGCAGCTGGGTGGAGAGTTTGTTCTCGAGTGCTGAATAGAAATCCACGGCAAGATGAGAATTGACTACTCCAATAACACGGCGGCACCACCATCACCTAGCGGGCGTTGTGGTCGGTATTATTGGTCGCCGAGTTTTCCTTCGTGATATACCATGCAACTTGGAAAGTACAAGTCTTGCGAGGGTTTCGAGTACAGAAGCTCGGGCAAACGGCCCAAGGGTAAGGAAAGTAATATGTTGGCCCCGAAAGTCACCGGTTCGTAAGGACCAGTTCCTCACTGTCAAAAGGGGCAGGGCGATTTTCATGCCAAACTAAGGAACCCGAGATTCGGGAAGTGGTAGCACATTTCTTCCGCTTAATTTAGCTTCAAGGAGTCGGTCCTGCACTTTGGGCCCTGCCGTCTCGTTAACAGTCCTATAACATCCAGTTCCTTAGACCTCCGATACCCAATCCTCTGGTTGACGTCATATAGAAGCCGTGTCCAGTGGCTACCTTCATGCTCCTGACGCATATAATTATAATGGCATGGCAAACGACAGCCGGTTTTTCCAGAGAAAAAAAAGAGAGAGAGAGAGAGAAAGAGAGGGGGAAGAGAAAGAAAAAAAAAAAAAAAAAAAAAAAAAAAAAAAGAGAGCTAGACCATACCAAAATATAACCGGCTATTCTTGATGAGATAGGACGTTTGACCCGGGACACGGCCCCGATACCGACGCTCTAATATATAAGCTTGTTCTGATCCGTCATGGAGAATCTACCTAGAACCTAGAAAATTGCTTCTCCGGCTGGACTGATATTGACCCCACCCTTACCGGCGTGTCGGTCGCAGGCCGTATCGGCGGGCAAAATTCTCAAGGCCGAGATGGCCAAGCAGTACGGCGACGAGGAGGCGCTGATCTGGCGGCGTAGTTACGACACTACTCCGCCAGCTCTGGACCATAGCTATGCCCATTTACAACCTGAACAGATTCCCTGACCGAGAGCCTGAAGGACACGGTCGCCCGTGTCGTGCCCCACTGGAACAAGACGATTTCTCCCAGCATCCGCTCGGGCCAGCGCGTGCTGATCTCCGTGCACGGGAATTCGATCCGCGCCTTCATCAAACATCTCGACGGTATTTCTGACAGCTACGTTGTCGACGTGAACGTCCCTAACGGCATACCGCTAGTGTACGAGTTCGACACCGAGATGAGCCCCTTGCGCCGCTATTAGGGTTATGAGGCGAGGCCGAGGCCGTCGCCGTAGTTAGAAACGGCAAGGCCAGAGCCAGCCCGCCTGCTTTACGCAGCCGAAGCATACTTCTCGTTGCCGCTTTCGGCATGCCATACCGAGAACGACTTTGTGGAACAGCCAACAAGGATAGCTTATCACCGACGCAATCTGTCCCGATAAGGGTCTGCAGCTAAGTAACCACGGTTATTTTAACGGTCCTACTAGATGGAGAACACGGTCTAAACGAGGTGTTGCTCGGAAAGTGGCGCTCGAAAGATACCAAGCGGCAATTGTGGCCTAGTAAGCCGTCATAGGGCCGTAGAAACTAGCAAGGCTGCTTTGCAGATGAAACGGCGCCCACCACTATGGGTTGTATTGAAGGTACAAAATCTTATGTGCCATCATCCAGACTACTGCCCTTAGCAAGCCAAATGTCCAATGTTGCCGGGTTGTTTAGGTCGACTTGCCTCAGCCTGTATGCTGCGGCGGCGCCTTAGCTCTCTAGGCTCCGGCCTATCATATGCCGTACCAGGCTCACAAACGCTCACATTATATGTGAGTAGGTGGGCTGGAAGGAATGCGGGAATTTGGAGTAAGTCGGCCACCCCTTTCTCTGAAGTAATGGAATTTGTCTCCATGATAAAACCGTAAAGAGAATAGTACAGTGTTTTTGAATCTTTATCGTGTTACTGAGACGTCTGCCTTACCGAGACAGATCGTGGTCTGCTTAACATGCCATCTTGTCTTCAATAGAAATTCCAGCTTGCTGCTGGTGTGTCTTCATTCTCCTCTGCAAATTGCGGGCAAGTGTCTCATGTCGATGCCTTAAATCCTCAATCATTTTCAACCCACCTCTTCCTTTAACTAATGACTCCCCCAACAGTTCCAGCCATGTCCTGATGTCCCCGTCTATCTCAACTTCCAACGCAAGGGGCCTCCGCTACCCCAGCAATGTGATCCACTCCCGTGATGTACATACGCCCACCCCATCGACTGCCGCCTCGTGGTCACTGATATTTCGCAACATACCCTTGAAGGTCTGCCGGCGTTCCTTCACGCTGAGGCAGAAATCCCAAGAAGAGTCTAAAATCACCTCTATGGCCATTGACCCCTTTCGGATATGGGTTGAAATTCACAACATTGGTTTAAACCGTCTCTACAATGAGGGCCAGCAACGGCTACAACGCCATCGTATTCAACTGGGGGTGCAGGTCATGCAACTGGCTCGGCTGGCCGACACTTGACGAAGAGTGGTATGTCGATAGAGTTGCGTACTGGCTGAAAGAAATGGGCGGGCGTCCAGGCCGAGCGACCCTTCTACCACGAAAAGCCTGGCCTACCCCACGAAGAGTACTTTCGTCAGGGATGCAAGCGCGGTTATTGTCAGCGAGGGGCCTCCCGTGGGCTTTACTGGAAAAGAACGGCACTGCTAGAGGCTCCAAGTGTTATCGTGCTGGATCGCCTAGGCACGCCAGGAGGCGTCAAATACACCATGATGCCAGTTTTGGGCACTCGCAAACGCTAGCACTCCCAGTGTACATTATCTCTACTCCAATACTGCAATTGGGGCGCTGGACCAAAGGATTACATTGTTACATCACTTGATATGACTTGGCGTTATCTTCAATTCTTAGCCAGTTCAACTCCTGCCTATAATGCCTGTCATCTGTCTCCGATCGGGACACTAGGATCAAGAAGACTGAGACTACGTCGCCACACTCGGCCCCGCTCGGCCCTACTCACCGATCTCGTGGCTCTCAACATACACCCGACGGCATGAGATTAGCAATGATGCATCTGCCAGTCTGATTACCGCAGCGATAGGAAATTAGGAATCTCCTCCTGCTCATTTCATGAGTGTTCATCCTTAGCCTCTCCAAAGGCGAAAGCTCTTCATCTCTGCCATTGTACAAGCTTTCGCATCTGGCCAAATGCTTCGCAAGATTCCCTTGTAGCGGTTAGGTTTTTGCAACCACTTTTCAGCATATAACCTGTCCTCCCGCCACAGCTCAGTGACGCGGAACTTTCCTTCATGCCCCGGTCTTGTGTCCTTGACTCGAAGCCATCCAGACCCCAAGAACGACTCGATGGCACTGAAATCATCGTCCAAGGCCTCATCAGCTTGAAATTGGTCTACCCCCTCTGTATTGAGCATGATGACCCGCGGTGAGTGGTGCGCAGAAAGACAACCCATGATGTCGCCCGCGAGGTCAGCGTCTATAGAAGCGTTGATGAATGTATCGCGGAAACATTGAGCGGGGTAAGGAATATCGGGGTTTCTCGCGGCGTATTCATCGTCCTCCTCCTCTTCATCCACCTCATCGTACTCATCCTCGTCATCGTCATAATCCTCCTCGCGGACTGGTCTGGTGCAGTCGAGAAGTAAACTCACGCGATCTAGATAGCGCATCTCGCCTATCGCGCGGTAGATGCGGGCTTCCTCCTCGTTGCTGTGGGTTCGGGGGGTGAGGAGTTCTAGGTCTTCGACATGGGGACACGCCTGGCTCAATGCCCCGACCCGACTGCTTGTGAGGATGAACATTTCCTGGACAATATCGTCGTATCTGTATCCTCGCCCTGGATTGAGACTGAGTTTGCGCAGAGAGCGGCCATGGGTATAAATGGCGGCATTAAAGGCCTCAGCGGCAAAGGCGCCATCAAGTCTTAACTGGATAAGAGGAGGCATTGACGCGAGGACCTCGGCAACAACGTGGTAAAACTGCACAGGCCTCTCTGGATTGTCCATGGGCAGCAATAGTACGAAACATTCTAGTGACTTGAAAGTACCAGCTTTGCAAATCTTGGCTAGGATTTCTAAAGCAGCCACATGTATGGCTCTAGAACGCAGGTGAAGCGAGCGGAGGACGGCGAAGTCTATATGGTTGTGCCAATTCATGATGGTCAGGGAGGACACCGTTCCGCTCCCGCTGAAGGCCAAAGTCTCTAGAGAGCCTTTGCTAATAGCTTGCGAATTGCATTCGGCGGAATCGCCGCCGAAGAAACCCGGCCAGGCGCCACTCGGTTGGGAAGGATCGTGAATAGAAATGCCTGGTGCACGCCAATGTATCGAGATAGACTTCAGATTAGGCGACACTCCGGCCGCCATACGCAAGACAGCATCGTGATTGAAGCCCCAAAAACTTATTCCATCATCTCCCGTCCAGATATCTGTCGCTCGGATGCTGGTTAGGCAAGGTGAGGAAGCCAGGAGGTACTCGTCGGCGTCAATGTCGCGCGGCGTAGACCTGGCGTGAAACAAACTTCGCAAGCTAAATGAATGAACGTGTAGGCGGGGCTTCTGTGGATGGCTGTGCAGAGCCTCGAGGACAGCGGGAGGAATCTGGTTTTCGCAGGCGTACACGACGTCTTGGAGGTGAGGAAACTCGGGGATGAAGCTGACGAGGGGCGTCCACGCCTCCACCTGCTTCTCTTTCTCAGCCTCCCTGTTCACGGCCTCATCCAGCTTGAAGAAGGTTGGTTTAAGGTAATTGCGGCCCCAGAAACCGTCGTCGTCTTCCCACAACCAGTCGTCATTATCGTAGATGCTAGTATACAATTGTTCTGACCACGCCATGGAGTAATCCCGCTCGTGTCGGCGCAAGTATCCGTCGATTCTCAGATTTCGAACGTATTCGGCATTCCCTCTAACTTGGAAAATTTCTCTCCAAGAACAGAGATCACGACGAAGCTTTGTTGCATCCTGCACCTCGAGGCGGATCGAGCGGAGGCGAAATCTTGACGTTTCTCGACACAGTCGCCAGCTGGTCAAAGATAGCGCGAGCAATCCCCGCCGCCCAATCTTGTCTACGGCCAAGAATCCGCATATCTCCCCCAAAATATCGGATGGGAGATTTTCCAGACTAGAAAGTGGTGGTAGAGAAGCCATGGTACTGGTAGAGAAGGGGTCAGGATCTAACTCCTCTTCACATGGATCGGGAGGCACACTCGATGTAACTACTGAAGAGTAAATAATACGAAGTACACTGATGTCTCTTTCTAATGTTGAACTTCTAGTGTTAGTGGATAATCGAGGAGTCGAGGAGTCGATTTGGAAACATTTCAAGACTACAAAACATAGCTGATGCGACAGTCTCATAATGATAGAACGCCCATCTGAAACCGCATGGCAACATAACTTCGGTTTTTTAATACCATCACGGATTGCACATAAAGTAATAACGATTTGAGCGCCACTGATTCCGCAAGTCGTCACTGTGCTGGTACTAGAAAATGAGAAGATCAGCACTGGGTTTGCTGGTCCTAGTTATTGCAATCTAGCTTATATCTTCGTGCATCTCTCTCTTTCTCTCTCTCTTTCCTTTTTCCCCTTTTTCCTTTCCCTTTTTATTTCTCCCTTTCAATTTATTCAATTTCAGTGGGTTTCGTATTGAGCTCAAAGTTCGTACATCTTGTGAAAGTGTACTACGAATGATTATCGCCAGAGTGTTCCTTGCTCTACTTGAAGGTCGCCTCGCCTAGTTCGACTCTGGACTATCACTAAGATTCTATCTCCGGTCTTCGCCGCCGGACTAGGCGCCATCCTGGGCCTATCTGCACCGCTACTCATTCTTCTAGGCTTGAAGAGCAAGGGCCCATGACGAGGGAAAACGTCGAGAATCTCGAAACCAACCTGATATTTTCGGATTGTCCTTGTCGATGCCAGTCAGGCCGCTTCATTTTGCAAATAAGGCCCGACCAAACCCATAGCATCCATAGCCAACCGACTCCTAGACAGGGGCCGCCAGAGCTCCCAGGCTGGTCTTATCAGAATGGAGTGTGCGGAGGACGCAATTGTAAATCATTGACACAACCCTGGAGATCAGTCAAGATGCCAAACCTCATGGAAGGGCAAGCAAAATTCATCCAAAACTGGATTTGACTCATTGTGTCTGAGATGCAAGCGGCCAATGGAGGGGAGTGATCAGCTGCGAGATGGTGCATGCTTGGTGCACACAGCCACAGCTGAAATCTATGAGCAGGCTCCAGCTGCATGCGAATCTCTCCCCTCATCTCCTCCGCCTCAGAGTGCCTCGGTCGCCATCAGGGTATTCCCAAGGGGGCCATAATTTCTTATCTAATTTCAGAACTTGACTCGACGATTCGACGATAATGGCTGAGGCAGCCGGATTGGCTCTGGGCGTTGCAGGCATCATTGCCTCGTTCAGGGGCACGGTCGACCTCTTTAACCTCCTCGCGGATGCACGCCACCTGGGTCGAGAATACAAAATACTCGAGACGAAGTTAGATGTCGAGAAAATGCTCCTCCTTCGGTGGGCGGATGGGGTCAAGCTCCTGAGCGACGATTACGATCAGAGACTTGACGATCAAAATATGCAGGTGCTCATTGTCAGGATCTTGTCATCCATATCAGAACTCCTAACAAGCGAGCCGGACTTGAGAAATTTGTATGGACTAGCTGAAGCGCCAGCGGAGAGTGCCATGGCTGTGGAGCCAGTCTACAGTGAGCGTCGCTGGGATCGCTTCCTTCAAAGATACCAGGCTCTTTCGCTCCAGGTTCAGATTCACCAAAAGACCACACCAATACATCGACGAATTCGATGGGTCGTGCGCGATAGGGAGAAATTCGGAAAACTGGTTGGAGAGCTGGAAAGTTTCCGAGCCAAGCTGAATGAACTCGTGCCTATTCCCAACGGTCCGTCTTTCAGCAGGACGATGGACCACGAAGATGTACAGTCTGTCAAAGGCTTGCCAAACCTGAATCTGCTCCTGGAGGCCTCCAAGGGTTCCAGGAATGGCATCGCTGAATCGACTCAACAGGCCATCACCAAGATTCTACAGGATCGGATTCTTGCAACGCTCTGGTTCCGTAAGATTGACGAGCGGAGGGAGTCCATCTCAAAGGCACACTTCAAGACTTTGAAGTGGGCTTTTGAACCCCCCACTGCCGATTGCCCATGGGATGATCTTGGACAGTGGCTGTCGCGTGGGTCAGGAATATACTGGGTGTCCGGGAAGGCTGGAAGCGGGAAGTCCACACTCATGAAGCATATCTCCTCTTGCCTACGAACGCACGACCTCCTTCGGGAATGGGCCGGCAAAAAGCCTCTCTTTCTTGGGAATTTCTTTTTCATGGGTCTTGGAACGGTTGAGCAAAGAACTCAGGAAGGACTGTCGAGAACCCTCCTGTATCAGATCCTCTCCAGTAACCCGTCGCTAATCGCCGAGGCGCTTCCCAACATGTGGAAAGAACTCCAGAACAACGTGCACAAGGGCGAGTGCGCAGTCGAGTTGCCCTCCCTAGCAGAGATAACATATGCCTTCAAGATCATCTCCAACAGCAGCGAGTATCTTGGAAAAATGTGTTTGTTTCTTGATGGTCTGGACGAGTATGACGGAGACTGCACCACCAGCATTGCTTTCATTAAAAGCCTTACCATTAACAGCAGCATAAAGGCCATCGTCTCCAGCCGACCCATCCCGACTTGCGTAGCCGCCTTCGGCGGCCTGCCCTCACTCGCGCTCCATGATTTGAACCAAGGGGATATCGCTTCATACGTATACGAAACAGTTGGGAGTCATGACTACATGAAAACTCTCATCTCCAGAAGCGGGAAAGAAGGTGACAGTATCATCACGGACATCATTGGTAAATCGTCAGGCGTGTTTTTATGGGTCGTTCTAGCCTGTAGGGCGCTATTGATTGGCTTCGCCGACCACGATCGGCTGCCAGAACTTCGCCGACGCGTAGACGAACTTCCACCGGAACTGGAAGACATGTTTCAACACATGCTCTATAAAGTCAACAAGCGTCACCGTGAACAAGGATCACGATTGCTGCGCATATGCTATATGCATCAAACGGCTCCGTGGCCAGACGCGAGCAAAGAAATCTATGCTCTTGGCCTTGCATTGATCAGCGATGGTGATCATGAACCATTTCGATTCAATCCACTTAGCGACTCAGAAAAACAAGACCTGTGCGCGGAAATGCAAGGGAGACTAAGAAGCCGATGCGGGGGGGGTTGCTTGAGCTGCATCACAAGTCACAACCTGATTTCGATGAGCCTAGAGGTCCGTTATCTGACTCGAGCACGAGACCGAAAGTCCTGTTCATGCACCGGACCGTCTTTGAATTTCTTAGCGATGAGAAAGTATGGAGTCTTGAGTGCTTGAAGATCCCACAGTCACAGTTCGACATCTCCATGACGCTGGCAAACTACAACCTTCATCTCGCGATCCAAGACCCAACTCTGCGGCCCGGTCCTTCGGACCACAGCGGATTCGCCGCTTTTATCTGGGACGGGCTGCGTTGGGCCCTACAAAGCAGCAAATCTGGGTCATTCTTCTTGAAATTGCACGAGTTCCTTGCGCACCAAAATGCTACGCGTCTGGATCTGCGGAATCAATTGGGTCTACGGGATCTACCCCCTTCTAACCAAGAAGGACATTCTCGCACAAACTCGGCACAATTGTTCCCTCAAGGACCGCCAAGCCCACCTGGGATGCTTGTGCTAGATCGTTCTTTGACACCGCTCCGCAATGACGTAGCAGATAAATGGGACTCCGACACTAACGTCGTCAAAATCGGAGTGAAGCGAGATAGGGATGGGAACCCTGCCCGGCGTCAAATGGGATGCCTTAGGTGCATAATGGTTAGGATGCGAGTAAGTCAACCCCGATTTGATGCCTTCCTTAACTTCCATCGGCAGCTCAATCGTTGTTTCAAAGCTAAAGAAGAACAGTGTTTGCCCCTTAACTCAAACCCGCTCGAGGCCTGTAGAACTTGCACAAATTCCAAGTTTCCATGTGTCAAGTCTAATCTACTGAGGCTGAATCCTTTTAGTGCGCACGTAGACTCTGAAAAGCCGCGGTCGTCCGCCCAGCAACAGGCCCAAACATCCTCGTGTCAAAAGGGTTTAGTCTGTCACTACCTCCTGGGCCTAGTCGAGCCCAGCGGCATACGGTGGAGGTTTCCGTGGGCGCACTCGCGGAAATCACAGGCACCACAGGACTTTATACAGCCGACTGGCTGCTATCCGGCGCCGAACGCCACTGGCGATGACTTTTCTACCCTCCTTAATGTGAATGTTAGCAGTATGCTCTTCCTCGGGGTCCTGCTCGAGATGAATGCCGTCTTGGCAAGAGGAGACGACCCTTTCTATTGCTCCAACCCGCAGCTGAACGAGTTTCGCGCACATTTCTGCCAGGACTTTTTACGACGACTAAACGACGTGGTGAGAGGCTCCAGTAGGATCACCGACCATTTTACGCAAGATGGAAGCCCCGTGTTTGAAGTTCTCGAAGAAAGTAAGGACCTATACGCAAATTGCCAAGACCCTCGAGTAGCTCGACTGCGGGAGCTGGCCAGTTGCCGAGACTTCTTTCACGCATTACGGCTCGCACCTGGTCGCCGAAGAAGATGATGTTGAGCATTCGCGGGAAGTAACATAGCTCCCCAAAAGCTCGCAGCATACTTTCCTAGAGTCAGTGGCAATTGTTCCCCCCGCATCATTTTTTCAACCGTCTCGCTCAATACTAAAACTTGGAATGGCCACGGTCAAGAAGACATTTGAAGGACTGAAACGGGTTGTACCATCGATCTATGGTTGGGCTGCACTTTCCCAACAGCGAAAAAGTACCAAACGAAGGACTCCTCAAGCTCTGGTCAACCATTCACTCTTCAACAATTCCCTCGCAGTCATCCGCTCTTCTGGCCGAACCTTAAGCATCCCGCGAAGCAGGCTGAGAAACCCCTCCCGCTCCTGTGTTTTATCCAGTTCTTTCCCACGCATTGATTCGGGAGAATACAAGTCGATTAGTTCATCCAGAGGCTCGCTGATACCCTCTTCGACGACATCGGGAAGAAGTTCTCCAGAGTCTGTGACGTAATCCGCTCGGTTGGGCCAGAGAGCTAGGATGTCTTGAGGCAAGGGGCCGAGAATCTCCGTGAGACCCTGGAGATGTTCATCATCTTGTTCTTCGCGCGATGCAAAGCCATCAATGGAAAATAAATGACGGCGGGTCACGAGTTGATAGACCTGAGGTTGCTCATCTTAGAAAGCTGGGTCCTCGTTACGACGTATAAATCGACCTACCACGCATCCCAGACTCCATATGTCAACGGCCGTTCCCGAGAGCGGCTGGCCGAGAAGGAGCTCTGGTGGCCGCAGCGCAACAGGAAACGCATGAAAGCCATCGTTTACATTTTCAACTGTTGAGGCTATAAGAAGGCGTTAACATTGTCAAAGGGATGTCTGCTGGAATGTTGGTCAACGTAATATAACGCACATGCTCCGAAATCTCCAATGACAAGTCGAAAATCGCGGCGAGGTGGCGGGGGCGGGATCTTCGCATCCAAGGGCCGTGGTTCAACGGTATACTTGGGAGATGTGCTATCGATGGGTTTACCGTCAGTTCTTTTTAAATAATAGATGTCGGCGACGTTCTTCCGGGCGCTCTGAGTCAGATTCCCAGGTGGCTGAGAATCTAGGAAACCGTCAGGAAGTGCGAAAAAGACATTTCCTGGTTGGAGGTCTGCGGCTTGCATTAATATAGTTTCGAACAAGTTTAGAGTCAGAGCGGCGAAGGAAATTAATGCAACTTGCCTCGATGTACAATGCCCTTATCGTGGATAAAAGCCAAACCTTGGACCATCTGCTTTACGGCTTCGCGCAGGAAAGCCAACTGATCTGGCGCCTCGACGAAAGTAAGGTAGTGCTCGATCGTTCTACCCATCGGTTCGAGGACAAGTACTTGATGGGTTCCATTTGTGCTCTGGCATTCAAAGGCATCCAATAGCTGTTCGACATGTAGCCTTTCCCGTTGATCTACTTTAGACTCTTTGGTGATCTCTCCAGGCACGCTGAGTTGACGAAGGAAAGCCGCCTCCTGCTTGGCGCGTGAGCCAGTCGCGGCGCATATTTTCAATGCGACGTATCGTTTCGCCCTAGCATCTCATCAGCTTCACGAAAAGGTCGCGACAGGTTCTCTAGTCAGCGAGTACTTCTCATCTCGGGCCAGCCAAACAGTAGAACAAGTTCCCCTGCCCAACTTTCGAAGAACTGTATACTGGTCGTGAATCTTATCCCCGAGGTGGATAGGTAGAAAACCGCCGATATGGTAGTAAGCCGGGACTTCTGCATTCCCAGGTGTGCGTTCAAAATGTGTTGCAAACTGTCTGATGGTTGCCATGGCGCGGTCGAGAGTAGCTGGGACTTGGAAAAGGGTGGTTATCAATGGACATGAAGAAAAATCGGACAAAATTGAGTGTATTAGGATATCGAGGGATGGGAAATTGTGATGAGGGCAAACTTTTTCTGCTTCAAGCATCCAGCTCGGGAGGGAGGCGGGGAAGAAGGAGGGTTGAGGAGTCATTCCCGCTGCGGCTAACCGTCCAGAATGTAAGATTGTGAGATACACAATTGTTGATTCTCAGGCCTTGCAAGACCTCGCCAATAGCAAGAGTTCCGACAAAGAGCCTACGTATTTCTATCACGTGCTATGGTATGCGAGAAATGTGGTGACATGTCCTCCGAGTTGGTGCTTTCGTCTCACGAGTCACGGCGCATTTCGGGCTAACAAAGACACGACAACCCGCATCCACTGTTTTGGACGCAATCTTCGACATCCATCGGCGCTTGCAGTGATCTGGCCTACGGGAGATCTCTAGACCGCCGAAGAAATCCGTTGCTTCAGATCGGGTCCTTTCAATCGCATCATATGCCAGCATCCCGGGCTCCGGGGAGGTCCTCTTGTTTCGCAGTATTCGGTGGTACCAACATATTCACCACTGACAGGCCGGACCTGAGAGTAATACCATGTAGTACTACTAGTGGCGAATATACGCCGACGGATACGATGATGCCGATGTTGTCCTACCCACCACAACGTCGCCGGTCTGGGCTTTGTATATGGGCTTCCAGTGCTAACAATGTTTCGAGCATCAAACCACATACCACTACTGACCAGGTAGATCCGGGATGCTCGGCGCGTAAGAAATGTGTTGTCCAAAGATAGGTCAGTAGGTCTGTTTTGGCGGCTGCTGGGGGTCTTGTTTAAGGATCAAACAGCATGACAGGTCATCCCCATTGAGAGTACAATCCATCATATAACGTACGACTCCCGGTCTTTGCCTTCTTAAACTACAGCCAGCTTCATTCCCAAGTTTTTGCGGTTTCCTAATCAACATCTTTTGAAGCAATAGCTTTGAATAACCTCCGTTATATTCGGATCCTCTGAATCCCTGCGTTCCCCATAGCATGTCTCTGACCCCATCCCTTGTCGGATTCAGCCCTCAATATGCCACGAAGAAGAAAGCCAAATATAGTAGGGACCTAGCAATCGCTCAGCTAGGGATGGAGAATATTATTCGGATGCGTGGATCGCAGGTTGCAACTTGTCATATAACGTTCGGAATCCTGTGCCTCCAAGTCCTCACACTAGTTTGGAAGAGCTGTTTTACTAATATCAACGATACGAAACTCTTACAGCATGGGGTTTCATGACTCTAGTTGTCGCCCGGACCAAACTCGGCCAGACCCCCCGCATGTTACCGTGCAACCATTTGATGCCAATGGCGAACGTCTACCATTCACCCTGCATATATATCGTGATGGGAGTAGTAACTACATACCTCCCAGACAGACACAGACGGAGTACGGCGATTGTGGAGAATGTTGTACGGTTATGTAGCTGTTGTTGTGAGATTACATGATTTGGATTTGGGGTTTGATATGTGGCTGCTTCTTGCGTATCTCCTGTTCCTAAACCATGGATTCGTGCTTTGAGAATGTGATTTGCATGGTTTGATACTTCACCGAGCTGACATCAATTGATATATTGGTTTCGCTCTTCCTACGGCATTAACTTTGTGTGTTCAACTCTCATCGACCCAGGCATGGTCATGATGTCCCGTCGCTCAAGTAAGGCTCAGCATGAGATGGGCATATGGCGTAATCATTTTATTGAATAGTCTCCAGAAGCTTTTTCTTGACATATCTCCAAGTAGAGAAGTAAGCAACTCCTCCCACAATGATAGCTAGTCGCAAACTCAGCCTCTGAACTGGTAGGGAGAGGGGCTGGCCAGGTTGGGGATAACCGTCTTATGAAGCAGGGCGCTATTTCTGGAGATAATTAATGTTCCTCCAGGCCCTGTTTCTAATGCATAGCTTGTCAGGGTTTACTATTCCACCCAAAGCTGACGCATTCGCAGTTTTTCAATCTCCAGGAGAAGACGTCTTTCGTGATGGAATCACATTCGCCTGGAACTTTGGAGTCTAGACGATCTCTCTATGCTTCGAAGACGTCCGTGGAAGTATGAGGTTTGATATTTGAACTGGAGGAAGTGCTCGGCCCGCCTATACTTCCCACTTAAATATCTTGATCAGCCGCCTTGGAAGTTAGATCAGACAGCCAGACTTAAGTATCCGCCTTTCCATTGAGATCAGAATGCGTGGCACCACCTAATGATATATTCAGGGAATTCGCAGACCTTCCTCACTAAGCCTCTTCTAATCCATACATTTTCCCCGCTCTTACATTCACCCTCGACCCGCCAAACAAGTACGCGCGACGGGCGAGTATAGATGCCGCTCTGGATCAAAAGGTTGACCCCAACGCCAAGATCTGGAAGCTGGACTGAATCGTAATCCTCCGAAGACCACAGCGGAACAATAGCGACCATTAGAAGAAGTCTATGTAGCAAAAACCACGAAATGTGAAAAAAGAAAATAATATTATTAACAAATAATAAGATGATTCAGAAGAGAATTAAGGAATGATTATATGAATCGATGTTGTTAGTCCCATTCCTCGGGCTCCTATAGTACTTTGCCCCCTCGCGGCACCGTTCATTGTGTCCACCCCCTATACAGCCGCCCAGTAGACCTGGAACGAGACATCCTTGGCGGTGGTATAAACCGTGCCTTGAGTGGTGCCGCTCGGAGTTTCACTCGCGTAGAAAGCAGACGACCCCTCATAGGTCAAGTAGGTGCCGTCGAAGCCAAAAGAAGATGCACTAGAGACGGTTGAAGCGCAGGTCAACGATGAGTCGCTTTGGATCTCACATTTGCCCTTGCTGGTAGTAAGGGTAAATGTAGATCCGTCGGCATTAGGCGTCGCGGTGTACGTGGCCGGGGTGCCGCCATTCCTATACCACTTGCCGCCGCTGATGAGGAAACCGTCGCTGGACGCCTGCTCAGTGCTAACGTAGAAATAGCCCTTACCGGAGAGGGAGCCTGCTGCACCGGTTCCAGTTGGTGCCGGGGCCGTAGCCGTCTTGCTTGTCGTAGTCGTTCCGGGCGAAGTGGAGAAAATCTTGGGGAGGTACTTGATTCCCGTCGCCGGGCAAGTCGATGGCGAGCCGACAGGGTCAACAGGGACATATTCGCCGGATTGAATGGAGCCCCGAACGTTGAAGTGATACCAAAGCTCATTAAGCTTGTTGCCACTGCAGTTGATGATGACATTATGCCCATGATGAGCAGTGAGCGCTGCCTGAATTTCGGCAAGGGTGTACGTCTTCGTGTCAGAGGGGACAATGCCAGCCTTGGCGAGCCAATCGTACGAGGGCAGGGTCTTGAACAGCTTCACAGCTCGCTTGAAATAGTCGACGGCCTCCTGGCCCGGCTGGTACTTGGGATAGCAGGATGGGTCGAGCGTGCTCATGCAGGTGCCGTGCTTGTCGAACTCGTGCTCCCAGAAACTCTCATCATCTCCCTGGTAATCCTTCCAGTACGTCTTCATGTATCCGAGGGTGCATGGTGCGCTAGCATTCAGGAGGGCAGTGAGGTTCCTGTACTGTCTATTCTGGTCGCAGTACTGCTCCCAAGTTCCGTCGCAGTTGTCGGGCCTATTCTTGTATCAGTGGTGTCACAACACAATCAAGGTCTTGGGGCCAATGGAAGAGGCGTCATACCAAAGTCCGTGGATTGTCCACGAGTCCTCAGGTCCCGTGGGAGGATTCGTGTCCCAGAACTGGGTCAAGAGGATCTGGCCACCGGGATAATTGAAACAGCATGTATTTTCGTACGCGGTTGTGTTCTGGCAGCTGAGGGGAGCGTCAGCAGAGCAGGAGAGGGACCTGGACTTCAGCTTGGCAGCCAGAGAAGGGCCAACAGCCAAGGCTGCTCCGACGATAAGGTGTCTCAAATGCATTTTCGGCAAACTTGATTTCGACTGAGTGAGATTCTATAATCGCCTGGACGGATCGAATGGGAAGCTGCTCAGGACAACAGACATCGTTGTGGCGTCGGGGCATTGTTATCTCTATATACGTAAGATCCAGATCCAATTGATTGATCCTTCTCCCCTTCCCAAGATCATGGAAAACAGACAGGTAAGGCCAGGAACAAAAGTTCTATGGGTAATCTTAGGATTCGACCACAAGGAATGACTTGCATACCGTGATCTATTCTCATGCCTAACTGTCTCACCGAAGGAAATGGGTCGTACAGCACGTGGCGATCTGAGTCGCAGTCCTGTTCCGCCCTCACGTTTTCATTGTTCTGTCAATGGATCCGTGGACCATTTAGATACTATATTAGTCTCCAAGGTTGCACTGGGACCCTGGTCCCCCGGATCAAACGGCAGGCGGGTTCGTGAAAAGCACACCTATAAAACATGCGGCGTTAACCCACGTGCAGTTGTTGTCCACTGTCCTCCCAATTACGGTTAAAGTGTAAGATCGAATTGTTCCTGCATTAGTCGAGTCGGATACGTGTTTTGCACACAAGTCAATTCTCAGTTATCAGCCTGACCATCAAATAAATTTTGCAAGGGGCCGGAGGCGAGGAATAAGACGGCGCTTTTTTTTTTTTTCTTTTTTTTTTTCTTTTTTCTTTTTTCTTTTTTTCTAATCCTTCCACGCCCACGCCTCACGTTTAACCCGATGTCGCCAACTTCATGACTCGACGAAGGACTGGGTTTGTTTCGTTGATGCTTCGACACACGAGCACATAATCCGGGGGAACTAGTGCCCGGGAAGAGAGAATGTATCGCATAAGGTGTCCGCCATTACGTTTGCTCTGCACCAAAGGTCTACTTCGTAGCTGCGAAGGAGACTCATATTATCTGAGCATGAATCCAGAGTCGCTTACTGTCTTATGCCCGCTCTACTTCGTGGCCATCTACGTTCTCAGGAAATTTCCTGGTGCCATATCACCTTGCGCATCGCGCCTCCTCGGATAGGGCTCATGCAACCCGGCCAAAACCAGAGTGCTGGGCATGTACGACCACTCATTTGACGAGAATTGAACAGGGTGCCAGCGGCATGGCCATCTTCTAGAATATCGACCTGAGATCCGGGTCTTCTTCATCTTGTCCTCATATATATATGATATCTAGCATATGTAGTGCCCCGACGAAGCCAGTCTCCGATCGATGTGTCATCGCTCAACACGCGGAGCTCTGACTCGGAACTCGGAGCCACATCCCACGTTGAATTCGCAACCAACCCCATAATAGTAAGGACTCGGGCGTCAGAATGCACCCGCGAGGCTAGGCGAAAATTCCATATTGTACTCGACTATGAATCGGCTGAACAAGCTTGCCAGCGGTTGTAACCATATTGCTATAGTAGCACAGGAGTTTGGTGACGTATTCCGTTTCTTGCTTTCGGAGGTCTAACAAGTGCTCTCACGTCAATGAAACCGAACGGACGAAACTGAGTACAATTTGCACTTAATAGTAGACGGGTCCGCTACAATCGAACTCTTCGACTTTATCCACCATCTCAAAGCACGCGACCTTGAAGATGGAGGCTTCGAGATGTGGCGTTCGTTACTAACACCATGATGCGTTTGTCTTCATTACCGGTCCGGCATTTCATCAAAAACTTACCATAGCCAGCCGCCATTACCGGCTATTTTTTCCTCCTTTTCTCTTGTGGCCCCCCTTTTTTTTTTGCTCTTAGTCGCGTGTGTAGGAGAAAATCAGGGCAGCCCCACTCACTAGCAGGGCACTGCGCCTGGCCCTGTTGTTCAGGGCCTCCAGCGCAATGTTGAAGTTCGATTCAACTACCGCATTCCCATCACGGCAGTGTCATGCCTCCAGCTCTTGCTGCGAAACCCAATTCACATCGATCTCAAGGATGTCGTAACAGCGTGTCCCGATCCCGGAAGACACGGCTAGGATGGCAGAAGGTCATGCCCATCTAGCAAGAACACCAGCCCGGGAAGTCTATTCTGTTTGTCGAACAGTACGCTCTCCTCGTGGAACCCGATTCGAGACGCCAACATGGCACGACTGCACTCCCCCCTCTGGATGACTAGGAGAATGTTTGGTTAGCAGGCTGACTCGGACGCCTCACGTTGAAGATGTGTTCAAAAAGGAGGATGCCACGATTGGCTCAGAGGACCAACATGCTGCTTCGTATATATAGTGAATATGCGACCAAAAACCCTTTCCGTAGGCCCCCAACGTTACATTGCAACCGTACTCTACGTCTCAACCACACGCAAATTCACTGATCTCAGTCACCCATCAATTAGCCATCGAGGAGGCGGACAGCAGGGTTGCAGGTAGATTAAGGAAGCAGGGAGACGCACAGCACCGAATCTCCGCTCCAGTGAATAAATATGGAACAAGAACAAGATACCTTTCGGCACTATTGATTCTGTATGTGAAGGGCATTTAAGACCATCCTCCTCTTCGTGGTCTGGTAACTCTATTCTTGTCCCGGCATTTGGATCCCGAGCCCGTCTTCAATCTGATTCTCGACCTGTAATAGCCTTCTCTCTCTACGAATAGTGCTAATGGGACGTAACTCGAACAGCTCCCCAGTAAGAAGTATGGTATAGGTTTTGTCCGTGGAGGGACTCTATGAACATCCCTCAACATATTCTAACTCCAGTGGATCAGAAAACTCGTTGCAACCCCCTCCCCCCTTAAGTAGCTTCCAGGTTTGATGGCATCTGTCTTGCAGAGGCGAGACTGTGTATTGGTTAACGCAGCCGGGAAAGATGCACCTAGGGTCTAGTCGTCATGGATTTATGTCTTTAAATTTTCTTCTTTTTTCGCACATCACAGATGGCGACCCATAAAAGGGATTAAGTCAGGGTCAGGGCGGGCAGGTCGGTGAGGTGATAGAAGCACTTGCCCACGAAGATGATCAAGTCAGTCTTGGGACTAGTGCCATCAATCATGTACTATATTGGTTCTGTGCGCAAACTTTAATGCTAGGTTATCTCCTTTTCCATATTCCGCTCGTTTCCATTCTCGAGTGTCCACCAGCACATCGACAGCAGGGGCTTGCAGTAGTTCTGCGAGAGGGTCTTAGCTCCGCTGTTAAACGCCCTGAACTTCTTGCCCAGACCCTTTCCCTGGCGATGGAGGAGCTAGAGACGTGGTACCACTGTTACGTAAATGATGTCTTGACTTCGTACCTCGACGAACAGAACGATCCTGTCACCATCGTCAGGGGCTCGAGCTGGGATCGACCAAGCTACCTCTGTAACCCGGTTCTGTCTTCTGTGCGTCAACTTGGACCCGGGACTTCGTCTTGCCAGCATCACACCCCGAGAGAATTGCACCAAATGGAGATTGGAAGTTCTCCTCCGATGATTCTTACTTCATACGCTCCCGCTAATTTACTTGCCATTTAGTTCAGTACTTCAGCCAATGGATCACTCGCCCACCCCGGCTTTTCATTTCTAAACGTCCGAGCACTTTGCATGGAGGAAGAACTGGTGGTCAGTATGCACTGAGTCAGGAATTAGTACATCCAGGTACCAGTCAAGGATCCCCACAAAGCTGGGGCACTACACTAGTGTACAGAGCACTCATTGAGCCCGCAGTTGAGGTTAAAACTGTAGAGTTCACACTGGTGCTGGATGCACGAAGTACAAGAAGCTCAACCTGGTTGATGGGTTTCCATTTCCCAAAAGAGAGGACGAAAGCCTGAGCTCGTTCCTGCACTAGACTCTTGGTACGAAAAGTCTTAAGCCGTGAGGTCAGCGGGAGTACTACCGTGCCGTCTCTCGTCCCGTCTCGGCGGCTAGGTCCAGGCCAACAGAGGTAGGGGTAATAGTAGTATGAGAACGAACAACAAGTTTAAGGCTATGATCACCCACATCAGCACACATAATGTAACATATTGTCGTGTAGGGTACAGATTTTATCTCGAGCTTGGTCTCCCTTTTCGGGATACTTGGTGCTACAAAGGAGGAGCTCCTCGTTTCCCTACATCGGGAAGAGCAAGACATGGTCTCCGAAGTGTGTGGACGACAAGTTCGTGACATCTTGAAAAACGCCAATCTCGCTCCCAATCCGGTTAGGCCGGAACCCTATCAGTTACAGGAAGGGAAGAGAGAGGTGCTAACGATTGCGGGGAAGATGCACGAAGGCGAGAACGGGACGTCTGTGCGGCGATGGAGCAGGGGAGCCGCCGTATGGCTTGGGGCTCGGGAGTTGAGAGAAAACGCGAAAATCAACACTTGGGCCTCCAGCAAGTTTTTACCCTCGTCTACGAATAGACCAGCCCAAATGAAGGTAAGCTCCCTCAGCTCGAGCCGTCCCTCTCTTCTCCACCCCTTCACCGAATCGCTCGCTTAAACCAAGTCTTACGAAAAGGGGATAGACAAGTGGATTTTCTCCCAACAGGGTGGGCCAAAATAGTGGGTTGAAGCATGTCTTCGTTCCCTGAACCTGGAGAGCCCGGCTTGATAAATATCAGCCCAGTGCCATGAATGAGGATCCGCAAAGCTATTACTGATTCCTGAACCACGAAATCTGCAATATTCCAACTCCCTCGCAGAGCCCGCCCCATCTCTATGGCTTCGCCTGCCGCAACTGCGGAGGCAACAATCACTCCCACGGCCACTTCCTCGCCATCAGAGGATAACCACCCTCATGATGATTTGATTACCACTTTCAATGCCGTTATCTGGGTCCTGGCCGGCCTCTCGGGGTTCTTCTTCTTCTTGAGGGTATACTGTAAGATCACAAGACAACGCGGGCTATGGTGGGATGACTACGTTATGGGAGCCTCTTGGGTATGTTTTCAATACTATTTCCTCCTTCTGACTTCTCCTTCTTTTGCAATGGGAGTTCCAAAGGAGAAGCCATTCCGGCGAAGTCCAAACCAGACCTAATAATTCCGATCTTAAACTAGGTAACCGTTATCACTTCGTGCATTTTCGGTTCCATCTCCACGACCATGGGCTTTGGAAAACATAGCTGGGATATCGACATGACACATCCCGACTGGCCCAAAACCCTCTTCATCATGAACATGACGGGCTTCTGGTCCATCTGGGCCGCAGCCTGGAGCAAAACCGGTTTCGCCATTACCCTTCTTCGAATTGCGACTGCCGCGACTGTGAAAATCAAGGGGCTCATCTGGTTCATTATCGTCACTGTCAACGTTGGCTTGACCCTTGCTGCCATCTTCATGTGGACACAATGCAATCCGCCTAGAAAGGTCTGGGATTCGCAAGTGGACGGGACGTGTTGGGATGCCAAGGTCATCGTTGCCTATAACAGCTGGATATCAGGTGAGTTAGACTTCTTATTTTATTTTTCCTGCTTCTGCAACCAGCTTTCAGAGGACGCTTGCTAACTAATCGCTTTCCTACATAGTCTGGTCTGGTCTTGCCGATATCGTTCTTGCTATCATCCCATGGTGGGTGATTTCCCGTCAATCCATGAACTACAAGGAACAGATTGGACTTTTGATATGCATGAGTTTGGGCGTCTTGTAAGTGAACGTCACTGTCCCCAGCCAAAGGCACCAAGCCACAACCCGAGACGGCCTATTCCTTCTGACATGGAAAATAGCGCCGGCCTCACGTCCATTGTAAAGGTGATTACCATGCGAGCGATTACTAGCGATGATCTCAGTAGGTGGCGCAAGGACATACATGGATAAACTCGGAACTCTCCAAACTAATCTTTTCTGTGCAGTTAATACTCCGCCACTCAACATCCTCGGAATCGCCGAAGCTGCTGTGTGTATTATCGCCGCCTCCATTCCCGTCTTGCGTGCCCTCCTCCGCAGTCCCAATGTATCAAAAGCAGGGTCTCAGGGCGGATACATCAGGAGTACTAGCAACAAGACCAAGATCTCCCAAGCGTTGCGAGACTACGAGGCCCTGGATGTTGAAAGTGACAAGATCAAACTTACGACTGTTGTTCAAGTCACCAGTGAGATAAAAGACCCGAGCGAACACCCCAAGTCTAGGTCGGACCTGGGTTCTCCAAGAGATGAGGCGTGGCAATATTAAGTTGAACGGGGCCTGGCGACACACTTGGATAATATTCCCAATTTCTCCTTCCCGCTTCCCGTCTAGTCCTCTCTCCTTTTTCATCTACTGGGGGTTTCACTTGTGAGTATCTTCGCGCTTAGTCCAGTCACTGAGAAGGATACGAAACATTCTACATTGCTATAATATTTACGATTCGTATGAATTAACGATCTTGGATTAAACTCGTGCTGTCCCAAGTCTAGCCTGGCCTGTATGATAGATGTAAATTATGGTTTGCCTCCAGGGCAAAGGTGCTAGGCAATCTTAATTAGAAAACGACGATCCCCGCGGCAACGCAGCCAGTACTACTGTATTGGCTTAAGTTGTATATAAAAAAAAAATATAAAAAATGAATTAATGAAATGAAAGAATAAAATGAATATAAAAGCAAAGATGAGAGGGTGGACGAGAGATTGCGAAGGAGTTACAAGAGGTCAACGATCTCAGGAGAGTCAAGTGTTTAGAGAGGGTGAATTGGTAATTGTCAACTTCAAGGATATAATGATATAACCCATCACACATTGATCTGACAGGAGTTGATACAGTTTCACGAATAAATGCCATTCTTCCCAGAGCCAAAACGTGACAGTTGGTTCTGAGCATTCCCTTCCCCTCATGTTGTATTCCTAAACGTCTTCGCTTATCACCATGACAAGTCCATCGAATCGGTAGACTGAGCTGGTTTGGCCAAAGGTACTGCTGGGCCGGGGCTGATGCCAAGAGCATGTTTGTTGAGGAATTGTACAGCATCATCCATTCCTGCTGGCGAATTGAACCAGTGACCTCCACTCGGGTATTCCCTCCATTCAATTTGTGCTGCTCCAAACTGGCGGAGCGTATCCCTCAAGGCTCGGCCATTCTCGACCCGGACTAGAGGATCATCTATGCAGTGCTCTAGTAGCATGGGCGTGTAACGGATGACATCGGCGTGCTCCGGAACATTCTGCAGTTCAAGAATTTCCCTCATCTCAGCGAGGGTCCTACCCGAAAACGGGCATCGACAGGAGAATCCTAGAAAAGCGCCAAGTCTCCCAGCCGGACCAGCAGGCAGATTTAGGTTGAAGAGGACATGTACGGCCGTGGCAGCCCCCATGCTAATCCCCGCGAGGATGATTCTATCCCAGCGTCCGCCTACGAGCCTGGCCTCATTTGCCAAAATGTCTCGAAGACCTGGTATCACCTCTCTTAAGCCCACAACCTGGAGAAACTCGTTGTCGGAGAAGTCGCGTACGTTCCATACATCGAACCACTGGGGCCAAATATTGCGGGAGCTGACACATTCCTGTGTTGGTGCTTTTGGGAAAACCCAGCGGAATGACGGGAAAGACTGAAACAACGTCCGGTTGCGCGAGTCTCGGGAGTTGGTTAGGGATGCTGCGAAGTGTTGTGCGTTATCGCCACGGCCATGGAGGAATATCACTGTGTGGGTATGGGGCGCAGATGGACCGATTGTGAGGAACGGGATAGGGTCGCGGATGGGAGTAGGTGAAGTCATGCTGGGCCGCTGGTTGGGATCTGGATGGAGTAATTAGGCGGCAGAGGGGACTCGCCCAACTGAGAAGATAATGGGATCAGAAATACAGTGTTTAGCTTGTATTTACCGCAATTGGGCGCCGTTTTGGCCCGATGCCAGTCACGAGATCAGTTCCATCACCAACCCGGCGTCCACGTTTCCGGGTATTAAATCGTCAGTTTGTCTAGATGCTAGGTATTTCGCGATTAATACTACATAAAATGATAACAGTTGAGGCAGGAACGCCGCAAAGTAAGGCCTCAAATCCCATCCCCGGATTCCCAGCTCCGCCTTTCAACATCAAGTTCCCGAGAATAGTCTCCAAAGGCGGAGAATACTTCAGTAATCCAATCCTTATATCGCTTCCTCCACCTGAAACCTTCGAAAAGCGCCTTAGTGTAATCCCAGTACTCGGGATAGTAGCCCGCCATCTCCCAATCCACAATTCCAGATATCTCCCAGCCGGGCTTTCCGTCCCGACGAACGACCCTGTCGACCAGGATATTTCGTGGGTTCAGGTCAGCGTGTGTAAAAAGAATTCTATGTCCGCGGCGGCTCGGCTCATCCGAGAAACGAAGGACTTGACTGAAAGCGGCTTCGTCCACAAAAGGCCCAACGGGCGTGTCGCCGCGGACACGGGTGTCCCTGCACGCTTCGCCAAGGGTGTTGCAGATGGCCATCCCGGGATTGACCGTCTTGGGGATGTCTCGTAGCTGAGACAGGTAGTCCTTCATTTGGTAGCCGATGTGCTCGAAGTCCTCGTCGGATAAGAGGTCCTGGCACGAGGATAGCGGAATGCCTGGGACCCGAGTAATGAGCATGTAGCCGTCGGAAAAGGAGTATAGGTCATTTGGATCTTCCGGCGTGACCTGCAACATATCAAGCGGCGCCGGAACCGGGATTGTCGTATGCTGGCGGACGGTCTGTAACGCCTTCATTTCGTTCCCGTATAGTTCGAGGTCACCATGACACTTCAGGTAAAGCCCAAACGGCAGCTGCTGGACCGTCAAAGACTCGCTGGACCCGTAGAGATATTTTCCGAGATGTCGTAATGCGTTGTACGCAATCACGCGAACCTTGTTTGGAAATACGAGCCACAAGGGGAGAAGGAAGGAAATTAGGACATTCGCGACAGAGAAATATCGATCCTGCCTCGGTTGAGGCCCCGGGGATAGAACCCCTTGCTGTTCCTGTTGTTCCTGGAGGGGCGTTTGGATTGCCGAATCGCCTGGCTTTTTCGGCGAGTTCGATA
Source organism: Scedosporium aurantiacum (assembly GCA_000812075.1). Taxonomy (NCBI): domain Eukaryota; kingdom Fungi; phylum Ascomycota; class Sordariomycetes; order Microascales; family Microascaceae; genus Scedosporium; species Scedosporium aurantiacum. Next base: position 204,476 of record JUDQ01000004.1, read on the forward strand.
GAATCTCCGGCGCTATCTGGCTGGCGAGCTCGATAAGCCGCATGCTGCGACTCAGCCGAGCATGGGTGCCGACGAAGCGGGCGTCGACTTTTTCGATGCCTGTTCGTGAATGATCGCCCAATAGCGGGTAGGATCCGTCCAAGTTCACGGGCTCTTCCGGACCCAACGAAACTCGATGAACCTCATACTACGTAGGATATATATTAGCTGGTCAAGTCGAGTGGAAACCCTTGACCGGGGCGACGGATACGCAACAAGTTTCAAGGGCTCAACTCACCTCCACCATTGACGGCAACAATCTGTCGAGCCGAAGGATACCCCGCGCATATGCGACAGCAACGGACTTCTGCACTAACCAGTGGTTGCGAAAGGACGGCATCCTGGCAGGATCTTCGGCGTAATCAAGCCACCAGTTAAGGTAGGGGGGACTAAAGAAGGCCTCGAGCATACCGAGAATCTCACGCTTGAGCCGATGTCAGAGCCAATCAGACACAAAGTGTTCTAGCGGTAGCGCCTAGGAGGAGCAAACGTACCTCTGCCGTCAACCACTCTCGAGGAACTCGCAGAATGGGTACAACCACGAGAGGATCCAACAGGCTCCCAGGCCTTCCGCTCACACAGCACTTGCCTCCATCGCGCCTGATGATTGCCTTGCTGGCACTAGCCGAGGGTGGTGGTGGCGGTAGACCATTCACGGTAACTAATGATGTTAGCAGAGGACTCGAGTCGAGTGACTGACATTGAAGGAGAAGGGGGCGGGAGAGAGAGAGAGAGAAAAGACAAAACAAAAAATGGCGTACGTGATTCAACGATGTAAACCCAATTAGAAACTAGGGAACGGCCCCCGCCTGTCGAGAGTCTATCTCTAACATACCGAGCAGCCACGAGAGGATTGAGCGCCTCGGAGACAAATGAAGAGAGTAGCAAATTTGAAGGGTGCTGAAGGTCAAGGTTTTCAATCTCGGCCAGTGTGCCTCTCACCTCGTCACGAGAAGACGCCATGGCGGGGATAGAGGATGTTCTGTGGTGATCTGGGAGATGAGAAAGATCGGTTGTTGTTTGGGAGATGATTTCTGTCAAGATTGGCGGTGCCTGATTTCGCTTTGTTTCGTTATTGGCAGGATTCGAAGCGCACCACAAATGCGGCCAAAAATGCGGCCACCTGAGCTCATTTGAAGGGGTGGCCCATGCCAGCCAAGCACTGCCACAGACTCGACGAGTTGACATTGGCCAACAGGCCAACCCAGTCAATCATGGACTGATCTGCATAATATCATAAGCGCCAGGCTCAGGGTCTGATGTTGGACCTCGCCATCGACGGGAGCCAGAAAGCCGATACATTTTTGGAGAGGGAGAGCTAACACCGACAATCCTATAATCCTACAATCCTACAGCGTCATCGAATCCTCGAGTCCTATGCGGATTTTTTTTTTCTATTTTTCTTGCGGTCAACGAGGTCCAATCATTGGCGCGCTGAACCCCTGCACAAGGAACGGGATCACCATGCCACATGGGACAGACATGCACAGCAAGCATCTTGTTCCATTTCCCTCACTATTCTTAGAATCTTAACCCCACGAGCATGTACTGCTGTCCGTTGAGACCATGTGAGACGTGGGTAGAACAAGATGTTTGAGTGTTCTGGAAATAAGAGCTCACTTTTCCCAAGTCCAAGGCCTAACGTTCAGTATTGAGCATTAATTGAGCATTCCTTTCTCAATCACCTTCCGGCTATATTCACTTGCTACGTCTTCGATAGTTGAACCTGCAACACGCACATTATTCATCGTTTATATATCCGCTTCTTTAGTATCTTCTCCGTTTTCCTTTTTATTGTTTGGTTCGTTCGTAACTACTTCCCAACCCGAGTCTAACGCATTTAGCAACATTGAGCGATGTACTAGGCCGAGTGTTCTGCGCCCAGAGACACCTACGCAAGGGAGAAAAAAAAGGATTTCATTCACAACCGGGTCAGGACGGAATACAAATCGTAGGCTGTCATCTAGCAACTGCCATCACTCCTATGCTTTCACAAATCTCTCCAGCGCAGTAATACGCAAGTTGGAAATCAAATCTCCTTGGTCCAACTAAAAAAATCGAGATATCCTATGATTTAAAGATTTTAGCAATTTCTAAACAACCCCGGAAGAAGAAAAAAGATCTAGAGCTATGTAGAATAGGTTGTCATGTTGGGTTGGAAGACTTTATTATTGAGGCAATAACAATGCTGTTTGTTCTACCTTTCTTTGAGAAGCTGCCTCTTCCACCTTGGAAATTTCACTTATGTCCATCCCGGGCCGAGTCTGGGGTTCCAGATAAGGATCGGCAGCATCCTCGGCAGCGGGGTAAGAGGAGTTCGTCATCTCCGGCCCGGCGGAAGCTTGCCACGGACCTAATTTTCCATTCCTTGCGTTATCCTCCCTTGTTTGGGATGAGCTAAAGCAAACTAGGTGTGATGCTTACGGCCCAAGTGGGGGCGTTTCAGAGGATCCCCATCCCCAGCCCATGGGGCAAGAGGGGATCGCCACCTCCGTGCTAGAGCCGGGCGAGTAGTATGTCATTCCCAGGCCGTTTGGAGGCTTGGCGGCGGGGTTGCCTAATAGCAATGCAAAAGGTCCTGTTAACAATAGGGCGTGGCGGGCATGGGTATATTTAGTCTTCTCATGCATCACTCCCTCCTTATCTAGTTATCTGACCCCTCACCTCTTATCTCGTTCCATGAGAAGATAACACTTTGTATTGTGAACTTGTGTCATTTGGGGCTTCCTTCATCCAACTCTACCAAAACCCTTCGTTGCATCGTTACTCAAACTGGCTACTTATCCAAGAGAGAAAATGACTTGGGAGACCTTGGCAGCTAAGAAAAGGGCCAGTGTCCTTGATGCCATTCCTCCAGAATGGCGCTTGAAGGAAGTTCCGGTTGGAGACTCCGTAATGTCGGTTCCCAGGGACAGCGGAATCCTTAGTCCGGAGGAGTTGACCATCACCGAATCATCCGCTAGCGACCTCGTCCGAGCCCTCGCGTCCGGAAAACTCACGTCGGTAGCTGTTACAACAGCATTTTGTAAGAGAGCTGCGTTAGCACAACAGACGGTGAGTAATCCTTTTGGCTTCCCGCCGATGAAAACTGCCCGATTCCTCAATGGCTTCTGACAATCAACAGGTCAACTGCCTCCATGACTTCTTCCCAGACTATGCCCTTGCTAGGGCAAAGTACTTGGATGATTATCTCGCCAAAAACAAGAGACCAGTGGGGCCTTTGCATGGGTTGCCCGTCTCTCTCAAGGACCAGTGCCGTATCAAGGTTAGTCCGCTTCTCCACTATCACTTGCTTCCATTTCTCTCGTTCCGCGGGTTTTAGCAAGTATTATAAAGAGAGCGGTGAAAAAAGGAGAAGAAAGACTGACGGTGAACTTCAGGGGTTCGAGACCACAATGGGATACGCCGGGTGGATTGGTAAAACGGACGAAGAGAACTCGGTCCTTGTGTCTCTTCTGGAGAACGCAGGTGCAGTCTTCTACGTTAAGACCAGCGTGCCACAGAGTTTGATGGCGTGCGAAACGATCAATAACGTCTTTGGCCGGACTGTGAATCCGCGAAATAAAAATTGGTCCCCCGGAGGTAGCTCTGGTGGAGAGGGTGCCATACTAGGTTTCCGAGGAAGCGTACTTGGTGTGGGTACTGATATTGGTAAGTCAGACGTACCGAAACACCTTTTATCGGACGGGGAGTATCGTATGCTCAACGCTAATCTCCATCTGAGTATAGGTGGATCTATCCGCGTGCCGGCAGCCTTCAACTTTTTGTACGGCGTTCGCCCCAGCCATGGTCGCTTGCCATATGCCAAGTTGACCAACAGTATGGAGGGACAGGAGACCATCCACAGCGTCTGCGGACCTCTTGGTCACTCGATTGAGGATTTGAGGCTCTTCATGAAGGCCGTCCTAGCGGAGCAGCCTTGGAGCTTTGATTCGAAAGTGGTGCCCATGCCGTGGCGTGCGAGTGAGGAAGACGCTGTCAAGGCAAAAATTGCATCCGGCAGCTTGACGCTAGGATTTTATTCATGTGATGGCAACGTATGGCCCCTTCCTGCTTCATCCTATTTTCTCAACAGAGGACTTACGTGGTGTCACTAGGTCGTTCCCCATCCTCCCATTCTCCGAGCGGTCCAGACTGTTGTCGAAAAGTTTAGGGGCGCGGGCCACACCGTTTTGCCCTGGGAACCGTACAAGCACCCGTACGCAGTCAGCCTGGCAAACAGAGTCTACGCTGCAGATGGTGGAACGGTAAGTTTCGAGCCAACACGGGTGACTCGGGGCAACGAACTAATGAGTTGAAATTAGGATATATTCGGAACGCTCCAGCTTTCTGGCGAACCTCCAATTCCACACATCGCCGCGCTCGTTGACCCGAACATGAAGAAGTCCGATCTCAACGAAGTGTGGGGTATCCAGCTTGAGAAGTGGAATTACCAAATGGAGTACCTTTCTCGCATCCGAGAATTCGAGGCGAGCACGGGACGAGAGCTCGACGCCATCATCGCTCCCATCACGCCCACTGCCGCCGTTCGGCATGACCAGTTCAAGTACTACGGATATGCAACCGCAATCAACGTCTTGGATTTCACCAGCGTGGTTGTCCCTGTCACATTTGCTGACAAGGCTGTCGATGCAAAGCCGAATGATTTCAAGCCCTTGACAAAGATTGATGCTGCCGTCCATGCAGAGTGTAGGTTTTTGCCCTCTCATCTCGTGAGGATTTATTTGTTCGCTGACATTCGATTCCCAGATGACGCCGACGCATATCATGGAGCCCCAGTCGCTGTGCAGATCATTGGACGGCGGTTTACCGAAGAGAGGATCATGGCTATCGCTGAGGAATTAGGTCGACTCGTAAACCAAGAGTAGAATGGACTTTGTACTTCGTCTGCGAAAGATCTCGGTCACATAAGGAACAACAATGGGGGAAACCTTGGATTAAAATTAACTAGTAGAGGAGCGAGTAAAGCTAGGATAGTATAACGAGGAGCAAGCCCCGAACGAAACAACCTCTCTGATAAAATAACCTCTCGGACGAAACAGCCTCACCGACCAAACAACCTCTCTGGCGAAATAACCTCTCCGCTGACAATCTACGGAACGTACATCATCCAGACCGTGGCCGCGTACTGCTTGAGCTCCTCCTCGTCGATTACGATGTCGGCCTCCCCATTGTGAGGTTCGCGAAGAAAAAGCTCGGAAAATTCCAACCTAAGCGCGCCCCTAGCAACGCTATAAAAGGAGGGATTCCCGCGGCGTTCGTCGTCATTCGCGATATCCGGCCTGGAGATACGGATGGTCTGCACACAGTCCGGTACCGGGGGTAAAGTGGCAGATGCGCGTGTCTCGGTAGCCCCCATCCGCCCGGCCCCTGGCACTGCCTTCCATTTCTCTAAAAGGATTTCACCTTGCGAGACGGTCATCTTGGCGATGATGACTATTTTCACTTCAAAATTCGACGCGTAGAACCAGTTCCTAGCTTTCACACGCAAAGAAGGCAGAGACTGTGAGTACCCAGCCTCGATAACTAGGACCGGCCAGCTGTCCGACGAAGCCTGGGAAGTTAGAAATTGGACCGAGTCCCCTTCCGAGCTTCCCTGAAAACTGCCTCCACTCATATGGCGACAAGTCGTAGCCCCCGCCGAGACGAGCTCGCGTCGCAATCCCATGTGGTCGACTTGTTTCACAATTTCATAACTCAGCTCACGGTGGAGGATTTCATGGGCTCTCGTTGGGATTGTAACCACTAGGACTCGCGATTGGGATTGATAAAAGAATCGATAGTGTTTGCCCATGGAATCTCTCCGCTTCTCGATAGCGTAGAACTTAGACACGGAAACGTTCTCAACTCGAATCGAATCCCCGGTGGCGGCTGCGAGCGTGTCGAAGAGGTGGTTGACCGTTTTAAATCGTATCGGGGCGGTAGGGCTGGCTTCGTATGGGGTCGTCAGAGCGGTCGTCTTTGATGAAGATGAGTGGGTGTTCGTAGAGGGACCGGCCGCTGGACCCGAATCAGGACATACAGATTCCATTGCCGTAGTCTTGTTGGTGTTTAGACACATGTGTGCGTGTTGGAAGATGTGAGGTGAAGGGGTGAAGCGGGAGGAGACAGATTGTAGAGTCGAGGCTATGCTTTAAGTTGAGGTTGCCGATGGGGATTGATGACATAAGGTAATAAATATCTACGGCAGGTGCTGCTCGTTCCGTTGTTCTTTGTCGATGCCGGAGACGTAGTTCAAACTTAGAATGCGAGAATGCCAGAATATGAGCACGTGAGAGGATCGATAAGAGGATGATCAGTTGATCATGTAGAGTGATGGGGAAAAAAAGGAAAAAAAAAAAAAAAAAAAAAAAAAAAATCAAGCTCACGCTGTCATTGTCACTTCTCAAATGCGACTTCGGACGTCTATTGAATGCGGGCGGGTGAGCAGAGCGACATTGAGTGCGGGGGTTGGTGATGATGGCTGATGATCGAAGTTAAGTTGCCCATGCCCTTATAATGCCCCGACGATCTCGAACTGCAGTGGGCCACCTGGATTCGGCGAACGGGATAACCCGGAACAATATATATCTGTGGTGTTCATGGGCAGCTTCTAGGCTATCGTCAGATGTTTCTGGGCACGTCTACAGGCAATCTTGAGCACATTCCAGCCTCGTTACTACTACTGAGATCGAACATTATCTCGAGGCTAGCAATCCCTCCGCGAATAGGTCGTGGGCGTGTATGACAATCATTGCCGTAACAAAACGTCATGACACGACTCAACCCGATTTATCCTTTTGAACAAACATGCTGCCAAACCATCCATATGCACGATTGAGCCTCCGGCCATACCGTCTTGCAACAGTAAACGACAGCTTTCCACGCGGATGCGGCTCGTGGAACTGAATCGCCCTCGTGACATCGAGCTTCGTGGGCTTAAACTGCCATGCGGAGCCATACAGCTTCTCCGCAATAAAGCCAGTCGAGGTCATGGCGTGCAGGAAATCATTCCATGAGACCTCGCCGGGAGTGGATGTCACACCGGGGTTGAAGAAGAGTGTTCGGAACACTTTGGAAGCGCGCGGATCGACTGCAAAGAGAGGTTGGCGGTCCTCTGTCGTGCCTGTGTCCGTTTGGCTGGGCGAAATGGCTGAGTTATCGCCCTGCGGGAGCGGCGTGCCCCTAGTTTTGACCTTGACCTTTGCGGTGGTTTCCGGCGCAGCACGACCCTTCGTGTCTTCGGATACATTAAAGTACAAACTCGAAAGTGGCTTGATCAGAACATCAACATTTGCCGATGGCTGTCTCGCGCCTGCATCCGTTTTTGCCGGCTCGACCCATTCCGGAGTGCGTTGCAAGACTCGTTCCTGCGACAAAAGACTTTGCAGGGCCGATCCTTCCAAGTTCCCCGCCTTGTCGTGCATCAAGTTGTCGATGCACTCCCAAAACGCATCAAGGTTCGCCTCCGACCGCCGCAGCGTCTCGACATTGCCTTTGGTTCGCTGCTTCTTCACGGGATACACGAACTTGCCCTCGCCGGGTGCCCCGAGGCCGACAGCGCGCTGAACCAAATTCTTCTCGCCGAACGCTGAGAGGATACGAGCCCAGGGATCCTTGCGCACCCGATAATCCTCCTCTATGTCCGTTTGGTTCTCGGCAGCGGTCGATTCAAAATTCGCCGCCCAAGGTTGGTAGAGCTCAAGCTGTCCCATGCACTGAGAGATGATGGATAGGTCCGAGATGACGGCGGCGATTCTCGATGACACCAACTCCAAGGCCTCGGGCTCGGCGCGCATGAGGCGCTCCAGCTCGTCTACCACCGCCGGAAGGCGCATGAGGAACAAGCCGTAATCGTCTTCCCACAGGGTCCTAAGTAGCCAGATGAGGTCACTCTGGGCCTTGGTCTGCTTGACGCCGGGTCTGGATTGAATTTGGATCTTGGCCAGTTCGCCCTGAGGCGGCGGGAGGCGGACGAAGAATTTGCGCATCGGCGGGGAGGACACTACTGTATGTTTGAGTTGGTTGAGAGGTCCCTTTGCCGCCTGCCCGAGGTAGTAGCGGAATTTGAGAAGGGCTTTGAGGTACTCATCGGGCAAGTCCTTTGACGGCGAGATCTGATTTTTGTACTTCTCGCGCAAATCTTGGAGGTGTCGTGCCTGTTGACGAAGCTCCGAGAATAGTTCGAGGCTGAGATATGCCTCGACGAGAATGTTTCCCAGTACTCGACTCCAGAAGATGTTTTCGCGATCCATTCTGAAGACCGGATGCTGGCGGTTCAAAGTATCCGTCATCATCTCTTGTCTGTGTTCCTTGTAATCGAGAAGTTCCGCGCTAAAGTAGGCTGGATCCTCGCGCAGGGACCACAGATGATCCTCGGCTGCTGCGGTCCTTGCTGAGAGCAGAGATTCAATGCGATCAAGATCAAGCTTGGCCGGGAGCCGATAGGGAGCCTCAGCTGCCATGATGGCAAGCGATGCGAACCCGCTGTCGTCGCGTTCGGGCTTCAGCTGAGGCTCCGGCCGAACGGGGAAGGCGTCACTTGTGAGCGAGTCCTCGGGAATTTCGTGCAGGATCTGGCAGCAAACGGAAACTAGAAATTCCAAGAGTCGATCCTGAGCTTCGAGAACCAAAAGACCCTGACCGGGGTGAAACTGCTTGCAAGTGTGCAGCCAGTCAAAAGCATCGGGGTGATCGTCCCACTCCAGTACCTTGCCATAATCATTGGCTTTGGTCACGCCATTCAAGATCATAACGTGCTGGTTCAAGAAGCCGGGCACAATGGCCTGCGATACGATTCCAAGGTGCATCGCCTCGGCGTCGGCAGCGGCGAAGTGGGAAGGGGAATTGCGAGCCCTCGCATTGATGAGCAGCAGTATCGGTCTCGGCTTCGACAGGTCTTCCTGGTTGATGTACGGCCACAGATAAGAGTCCCGGTACCTCGTTCCCCGCTGTCTCTGCTCCGGCGTCTCCTTCCGGAAGGCTTGGAAATCCGGACGGTGAAGGCCGGCCATCTTTGGCCATGCGGCGAGGAGGGTTTTGAGCCTCTGCTGCTTTGTTTTCTTGACCCAGCGGTTCTGGATCGTGGCTTCATGGCGCAGCACGACATCACGCAGGGTCTTGAAGCGCGCACCGATATTTCTCGCCCGTTCGCGGGCGTTCCTGCGGACCTGAATGGGCGTTTTCACCTCCGGGATAGGCAAGTTCGGGTTCTGGCCACCCATCGCCGCGAAAAAGGCTGCTGGGTCATCATAGATGCTTTGCTCGCGTGTGCCACGACTCGAGGAGCTGCTGGCCACCAACGGCTCCTCGAGATTTTCGTCGTAGTCGATCCAATCGGCCATCTCTTGGACACTTCGATCTCTCTCGCACACACACACCCGCGCACAGACTCCCCCAGTCAAAGTTGAACGGAACGGGAAACGGGAAGGCAACCCTGGGGACCTGGGGAACTAATGTGGGGACCGGGTTTGTGCGGGGTCGAAATTTGGGGTGGGGGACTTTCCAAATCAAATGGGTCACGTGTCACTGTCACTGTATCATGTGACACTGGTCCCCCAAATCTCCCAAGACCCGCTCAAAGAAAATTCACATTGTTGCTGTGATGTCTTGATTGATAGTTTCTCGCTCCTGAACCGTCTGGCAAGGAAAATGGGCCGGTACTCTTCTTCGCTTCCTAAGCTGTGGGTTCCATCCATCTTGATTCTCTCGCCTCGCTCAGCTCATTTGGGTGTGCATGTCACCCCGCAACACCTTTCTTTCCTCCCCTCTCTTGGGTGATCACTGATGCCCCTGATGAGACACATTTCGTAGGCTTTATATCCTCATAAAGTACTACTACTCCGAGTTGATGAGATACTTCGATATATGTCAATATAGTTATTCCGATGCTCTTTTGAATAGGGCTATCACTCAATCTGGAGTAGAACCCTGTGGATCGAGGTACTGTCCGCAGATAATTGTAAGATCCTCCAACTAGAGAGTATTTTACGTCTGTAGAATAACGGCGAACAGAGCGTTGCATCTCTACAACTATGCGGAAAGGCTGCAAATGTGGTACAACTGCAACCCTTGTGCAATCCTCATCCTTTCCTTCCAGTTCCTTCTTCTACTTCTACATCCTTCAAGAGCATGGCACCTGTTTCAGGCCTCCCTTAAACTCCTTCGCGGCAAAGCGCTATGATTTGCCAACTCCTCTCGTCGTCAAATCTTTTACCGCTGCCTTGCGAGCTTTAGGGGGCGTTTGAGCTGTAGCTTCCGCCCTACACCTCAAGAATATGCAGAAGGTGACCCCTAAATGAACGCTTGACGACAGGCCATCTATGCCAAGCTTATCGAGGGACTATGGGCAAGTCGGGGGACCTTTACGTCTTTCGCCCTTTGAGAGACCTTAGAACGGGGTATCGGAAAATATGAGACGATCGCTGGTATTGCCTTGTAGTAGGGAATCATTTAGCTTTTGTTATCAGACGGAAGAGGACATCTCCCTACAACTCTGTCACAGCAAGAGTCCATCTCGTTTCAATGGATCTCCGCCTCCTCGATGATTTCAATTTAACCATACCCTACTCTCTCATTTTCACATGTAATCAACTCTGCGTGACAGCACTGTTTCATTCTAGTAATAAGTTTCTGATATCTACTTATTTTCAGACATATTCTGCCGCTCAGATATTCTGCTTCTTCGACACCCAACCTAGGTAGCACCTTGATAACATCCTGTCTCAGGAAATCTGGGTCTCACTCGTTGCCGTCCGTATCAGAAGCTTCGGGTTCAACTCCACAGCAACATTCGGAGAGGTTCTTCACATCCACTTGGACCTCCTAGGTAGGTTCGACGTCGCGGTTACTATGGATATTGAACCTTAAGGGGAAACAATAAACTTACTCCTTTGGCGCCATTCTTATCCTGACCCGGGTGTTGGCCTTCGTTATTTACCGCCGCCTTTCGATTATCATGGCAGTAGCAGTCTCTGCAAGGGCAGGCGGCTATAGGACGTAAGTAAATAAGTGTGCACATTCACCAAGCAATATGATGAGCATACCAACTCCCCGGCCGCAACTGTTGCATCCTGCACCGCAGACCATTATTGACCGATTCGTAAGCTCTTTGATAAAGGTTGTTGATTTGTTTGGGAGAAAAGTTGGATAGAGAACATGAGAAGAAGAGGGGATACGCCAAAGAGCCTGCGCCTTTATACTGAGGAGATGGGCACAACCCCTCATGCAAGGCTCGGCAGTGAAGATGCGCAAATACTGGGAATCTGCCGAGCCGTCGCTCTCATGAAACGGGTAGTATCGGGCAGAGATTTGGGCAATCATCGAAAATCGGAAACTAGACTGGCCTATGATGGATTGGAAATCGGGTAGGGGACTAGAAACGTGGGAATTCCTAGGCCTTCTACAATCATCGCAAGACTTTGGCGCATATGCCTAACGGAAAGGGAAGGCATAGTTGAATACAAATCCCTGTATTTAAAATCCGGGGTGCCAGGGTCCTTTGAATTATGCTCGCCAAAGCTACATCTAGAGAGTTAATTTATATGTTCTGTCAAAAGACCATGCCGCCCCCATCGACAATGATGTCGGTGCCATTCATGTATGACCCAGCCGAACTAGAAAGGAGCACAATGACTCCAGCCAATTCCGAGGGATGTCCCATACGTCCGCACGGGTTTCTGGATGTCCAAATCTCGCGATGGCGCGCAAGCCCATCTCCCTCATTCAGTATCGTATCCATGTAGCCGGGACTGACGCTGTTGGTCCGGATTCCGTATCGAGCCCATTCCGCCGCGAGGCAGCTTTTTAGCATGAGAAGGGCAGACTTACTCACATTGTAGGCCGCCTGCGGCTGAGGGTAGTTGACTCTATGTGCCGAGACCGACGCTACAAAGGTGATGGAGCCTCCATTGCCATGTTTCAACATTTGGTGGGCGGCAGCCTGGGCGCATATGAAAGATCCGGTTGTATTGATATCGAGAATCCGGCGCCATTGAGATACCGGCATCTCCAAAGTCTCAACGCAACCAACAACCCCGGCGAAATAAACTAACACGTCAACAGATCCGAGAGCCCGAGCTGTCTCTTCCATGGCTGCGTTGACGCCGACTTCATCGGTCACATCTACTTTTAGCGCGTCGATCTTGACGCAGGGGAATTTTCTTTGCAGCTGAGAGATTTCATCCTGGGCGTGACTCGGATCAATGTCGAATATCATCAGGCCCTCGAGACCGTGTTCAAGCAGTGCCTTGCACGACTCGAGGCCCAGGGTGCCCGCCCCCCCAGCCACCACGGCATTCCCGCGCACTCGGAATCTCTCTTGTGCGGCGGCGGCTGGGTCCTGTTCTTCGCACTCGACCTTTGGGGGCGGTGTCATGGACGATGCGCTGCCGTCGCTTAGAACCATAGATGGGATGGTTCGGAGGACAAGATTCTCCCGAGTGTCGAGTTGCGCGTCCGATGACGACATGGTTAGACTGTGGACTTTGGCCAGGTATCAATCTGATGTGGGTTTTTATTGGTGGTGACGATGCAGTCGCGCAGTACACGTAATTGCTTGACCTTTCCCAGGTATTTAGGAATCACAAAGTTGGAAAGCCGTGAATAGACTGGTCACACTTTGAGTCCTCGCCCAGGGGCTGTCTAAGGGGTCAGGAGCGTGGAATGTGACAGACTCCGCTTGGCATCACAGCGCGCGCTATTTCGGAACTCGAGACTCTCATCCCCGCAATTGATGACGCAGGACATCGGAACTCTATCCTATTCCGGGGTAAAGCAACAGGATACGTTGACTTGTGCTTCCGAATCTGACAGAGGAAGTCGGCCTATTCGGTAGGGTGAGAGGCACGAGTACCCCTCAAGTTGGAACGACGTCCAACTAGAAGATCCGAATCTGACATCCGACTTTGAGACATGTCTGCATGTCTGAGCATTCCTTGACCACAAATGAGACCTACTCCTACATTTACATTTGCCACCACTAATTCAGACTCGATCTTGACTTCAGCCAAAGAAGGGAAGGAGAAAAAAAT
>JUDQ01000004.1:217975-271456 GCA_000812075.1 Scedosporium aurantiacum
TAGATCCTTACGGCGCCGATGAATAAACTCTTGTATATGAACCATGATATGGCTAAGACTAATCATCTTAATCCTTGCATTAACCTGGTACAAACAATGCATTGGTGGAGGAGGGCACCACGGAAGACTCATAAGGATCAGACCTATGCTTGGAAGCCTGTGCGATTGATGCGCTTGGCCAGACATCGAACCAACGTCTGCTTCCCCTGCTGTGCCACCAACAGATCCTCAGAATCCTTGCAGAAGGAATCTCCCCGACCCATTTCATCAAAGAGTCGCAGAGTTATTCGGTACAAGGAAGCCGAACCCTGTCTTGAAATGTCAAGCCTTCCGAGTATCCCTGGACCCTAAGCCAGGGCTTGCACTGCGGACCAGCCGGTCACTTGTCCACAGGAAGGGAGAAACTTCCTCTGATGGCTGGCACTGATGCAATGCACTTTTTCAAGGATCGGTGTGCCCCTGGGCTTGGCTTGCACCCTCGGTGAATGTGAAAGGGCGCAGTCGCTCGGAAGGTCAAAGCACATCGCCATCCTTCGGACCGGCCCGCCTTCGTCTTGTTCAATCCACGCCATCCGCATCAGTGGCAGTACCTGCTTCGTAGAGAGCATGGACATACCAACAACAGCCCAGGATGCCAGTTACACTAATTATGGTCTGTTAGTATGCGTGGAAGGCTCATGTCTTCGCCGGGAGACCGAGTGTGAAAAGCAAATCCCAGGTACAAATCCTTGTCCACGGATTCCTCCTCATGCTTCCTGTGTCAGCTTGAACCTGTTGGGTAACTCGTGCATCCCCGTCGTTTCAGTGATGAGCATTGGATCTTGATGTTGGCTACCATATTTTGGGGCCCGTAGTTTCGTGGTTGGAAGGATCAAACAGGGCCGAGAGGATGAACTGCGCCATCATTCAGTATCGATTCCATCAAAACTGTTGGATACTAACGAAAAAGAAGAGAGAGAGAGAGAGAGAGAGAGAGAGAGAGAGAGAGAGAAGAAAGGAGGCATACCGCTCGTTCGACGGCTCCCTTCGCGCTTATAAAAGAGCAAGTCCCCACTGGTCGTTCGCCAACATCTGTCAATCATCCACTACTCCAGGTCCACGTCTCCCCAAGGCTATCATCTTCGATTTCCTAAGCCACTCTCAACTCAACCTTACCAATTCGAGCCCAAAATGCCCCAACTCGTTAGCGTCTTGATGACGGTTGCCGCGATTATCGGCGCCGTTCAGGCCGCAGGTTGCCCAGCGAATTCTAGGCTGTGCGGTCATGAGCTTATCGATGATTATAAGTGTAGGTGTTTGCAATCAACGTAGCAACCTCTCCATTTCGCCATAGTCTGACGCATGGGCATGTTAACAGGTGCGGACCCCGGGCTCCTCGTACTCCTGACGCCAACCGGAAATAACCCTCGTGACTGTATCTTCACTGTCGATGCTGGCGGCGAGCCTATTGCGCGGGGTACGTCCTGCTGTGCTGAAGGAAGGTGTTTCACGAATGGCCTGTCAGCCATCTGCGATTAGAGACGGCACCCTGAGGCGGGTCTCCTTGGAACTTGCTCTTGGAATGGGAAATGGTATGATCCTTGGATTGTCAAGTGTCTGCAGATTTTGAATGAAACATTGGTTCGGCATATGATGCAAAATTCTAGGAGTCCTCCCTACTCGTCACGAGGGAGTGCCGACTAGAATGTACTTCGTAGAGATTCTGTGATTTAGATTCATTCTCGTGATAATGGGGGCCAATACCAATGTATTGATACAACCGGCTAATACCACTTCGCTCATCTCACCGCGGTGAGGTTCCTGAACTTTGGAGTCAGGACATATATATAGCTACTGGTTGGACATACCTTGGAGACCGAGTGTACTAGGAAAGAGGTACCTTTGTATTTCTTACCGTTCCCGCCCATGACACGACGGGGCTCCTCGGCTGGAAAAGCCCGCCCGCATCTAGTCCTTTGGGTCGGATTCTCGAATGATTCGTTCAACTTCTGGTCGGCCTTGATCACACGCACCATCTATCTACTACGAATATAGATTAATGGATTCCTAACGGGTCCTACCAGCATTCTCAGCCGCCAAGAGCACAGTTTGACTGGCGGCAAACATTGCCTACCTTTGCCTAGTGGAAAATGGTCCTCTTGAAAGACTTAATCTATGTGTCCATGATAATTGGAGGGCGTCTTCGTAGGATTGATGAGGTGGAGTCTGGACAGAGGGGAACTACACTGGCTAAATGGCTGCGCCGCAGAGGCAATATATCTCGGATCTTATCCTGATGCTGTATTGAAAATAGAAACCGTTCAGGAGGACGCTGATGATTATATTTCCAATAGCTCCTCGACTCGTCACTGTTCGTTCACCCGTCCTCCCAATCCCAGCTCCCTTGGGTCTTTCTTTCAGTCCGACTACGAGTCTACGACACCCCTTTGTTCTTACGAACATCTGCTGAATTTTCTCACTAAATCGCCGTCGAGATGAAGACAAGAAACATTTTTAGCCTGGCGTTCAGTAGTCTACTGCTGACTATGGCAAGGGTGTGCTGGGGCGGCTTTCTGAAGATGTCATGCTCGCAGCTTGTAATTGATCGTCTTGACCCGTATAGATCCCCTTGAATATTTGCCCTCGTGAAGAAGAAGGACTTGTGTGTTTCTAACAGTTCTCAATAGCCTTGTCAATCCGGGAGTCATTGGTTCCGCCCATCTCCATCAAATCGTTGGGGGAAACAGTTTCAACGCCACAATGGACCCAGATGATGATCCGGCCGAACTGTCAACATGCACCACTTGCACTTTCCCGGACGACCTTTCCAATTACTGGACATCCGTCATGTTTTTCCGCGCTAGGAACGGGACATACAAGCGTGTGAAGCAGCTAGGAGCACTCTACCACGAGCAGGCGCGCGGTGGCGGGATTACGATCTATTATTTTCTACCGCAGGATGACCCTACCAAGGTCGTTGCTTTCCAGAAGGGATTTCGCATGCGAAACGGCGACCCTGGCGTTACCAACGCCAAGGAGGCGTCCCGATACCAAGGCATCGATTATACCTGTCTCCTCTATGAAGACACCCGGTTCACGAACCGGTCGGCAACCTTCCCAGCCCAGATGTGCCCCGAGGGGATCCTGACTACTATTTATTTTCCGACTTGTTGGGACGGTATTCACCTAGATAGCGCCGATCATTACAGCCACGTGTCCTGGCCGGTAGACGGAGACTATCTGAGTGGCGGACCCTGCCCAGAGACGCATCCAGTGAGCATTCCCCAAATAATCTTCGAGATTAGATGGGATACGCGGCCGTTCAACTCGCCCGATCTCTGGCCAGAAGACGGTGGCCAACCTTTTGTGTGGAGTTTTGGTGATGACGTGGGCTATGGAAGCCATGGAGACTATCTCTTTGGCTGGAAGGATGACTTGTTGCAAACGGCCATCAGTCAAATGTACTGCCCGGATCAGATCTGCGGGCTGGCCTTGCAGACAATTCCACAGGCAAACGAGTGCATGAAGGATCCTATCGCATACGAAGAGGTACTCGATGAATGGTTGGATAGTCTCCCTGGTCTGGACAGCTGAGGATCATCTCACAATCTTGTGAGCCTTACACTTGCAAAATACACACGCCTAGAGACATAATAAAGTCGTCTGAAATTTACGTTCTTCTTGGGGCCTGGGGTAATCCGGCCGGTGCCCCAAACCCCCATTTTTCAATTCCAGAGATGGGCACGCGTCCTGCAATAGACTTTGTTTCATCGCGGTGCCACTGCATACGCGTTGCCTTCGTTTAGACTTCAGCAAATCATCATGAACATAACATTGGGACTTTGGAACCACGTCAGCGTCGCCACGTGGAGAACAGCTAAGCCAACCAAAAACAGAAGCATGAGATAGCTTTAAGCCAAGATATACGATATACATTCAAGCTTTTCTGAGTTACTATCTGTGTTAACTGGATCTTCTAAGAACACGTGAATTCCACTAAATTCCACGAAGTTTCACCATCCTCTGGCAGAAGCTAGAACTGGTGAAGATAAACAAAAGTCACGAGGAAATTAAAGGAGTCAAACTATCCAGCACGCCGCCTCCTTCAGGACTTCACAGAGTGTGCTATAAGTTGAATTTCATTTCCTCTTGAGGGCGAACACTCAGCCAACCCAACCATCTCTTCAAGATGCGGCCTTTTAACTTCGTTCTCGCTATTGCGAACCTCTCCATGCAGAGTGTTCTCGGTGCTCGAATTATCCTATCCAACGATGATGGCTGGGCGGATCTCTATGTCCGTGAATTCTACGACTCCCTTACTGCGGCAGGCAACAACGTAATTCTCTCCTGCCCGGCGGATAACAAGTCCGGCTCTGGTAAGTCATGGTTCAAGTCAATGGGATTATTCAAGCTCGCAGAACTAAGTTCGTGCTCAGGTTCACGCGATGCAAATCCCGTCCCTAGAACTCAGCCATGCCAGTACGACAGCTGCCCGGCTGGGAGCGGACCTATCGGGGTCAACGCCTCTAACCCTCACTTGAACTGGGTCAACAGCTACCCCGTCACCGCCATGCGTATAGGTATTTCGACTCTTTCCACACAATTTTGGAACGGACAGCCACCTGACATTGCTGTCGCCGGCCCCAACGTTGGCTCCAACCTCTGGCCGACAACCCGCATTTCCGGTACGGTCGGCGCTGCTGTCTATGCAGCACACGACGCAGGCGTTCCAGCCATTGCCTTTTCAGGCGCATCGGGCGGCGCCCTTCCCTGGAACACGACGCAGCCGCCAGCTCGGAGCCTTATCTACGCCGAACTTGCCCGCCAGTTAACTGAGGTAGTGCTTGCCAGCGGGAATCCATATCTACCACATGATGTGTGGTTGAATGTAAACTTTCCCAGGGTCGAGGGCAAGTGTGCCCATGCAGACGACTTCAAGTGGGTATTGAGCAGAATTAACCCGGGAATATTTTCAAATCCGGATGTTAGGCACTGTTGTAGGACAATGCTGCCAACGGAAACCGAGGTGATAGGCACGAATGGGTGTTATATCTCTGTGAGTGTAGGAAATGCGAGTGACAAGACGACGGCGTCGGAGGAGAACCAAGCCGTTGTCTTGCAGAAGCTACGGGGCATCTTGACTTGCTTGCCGACGTAGGAAGAGTTCTACCGAGTCGGAAGATAGGGTTGGCATCATGAAGTGATATACAAGATATCTGGGGAACCAAACCTAGGGGCTTCCTTGAGGACTGCAATGCCACGAGTGGAGCCTCGTAGCCTCCGAGGAAGAGACAGACTAGTGGTTGGTGTAATCTTGAGAATGTACTAGATAATGGAAGGACATGAACACAGAAAGAAAGAAACTGGTGAAAAGATTCGGGGGGAAAATAGCTGCTTCGATACGTGTTCATCAACTGCTGCCAAAAAATCCCGATCCCGACTGTGCCTGGGGACCGATGGCTATGGTTGCTGTCTTGAAGGCAAGGGTCATTATATTTCGGTATCCCCCCTTGAGGACACACTAGTCAACTTCTAGGTTCATATCACTACTTAGTTGCTCTGTAATATCACCGTCTTCAAAATAATCACAAGGATTTGCCCCTCTGTGCCAAACTAAGAGTTCGAACCCGCAGTCATGCCACAACGTGGGCTTATTGCCCATCTGCCTCTCAGGCAGCATCACCTTGGCCCCCTGCAACACCATCAAAACCACAAGGCCACTCAAAAGAGAGACCGTATTAAGGCGGCTTTAGTTTAAGATATGAGTCTCACATCCCACGCTTAGCGTGATCAGGATCTTGCTTTGAACCGGGGCTGAAGTCGAACTCGCAAGTATCCCTCATGACCTTTCTGAGGGAATGTAGTCAAGTACGAAAAAGAGCCCGCCCGATCTTTTTCTTCGTCCCAAAGGGAGACGTTGAAGTTGTAGAATAGAGCTGCGATAGTCTTTTTCATGACGTGACGGGCGATGCTGAGAAGAAAGGTCGGTCAGTTTTAGGTCTCTACATACTTGAGAAGAGAGGACGACCTACAATTGGCCTAGGCATGTTCGAGTTCCAGTCCCAAAGGTTATCGATCTTTGTTTAGCCTTTTGCACTTCTGGGCTATAACCTAACCAGCGATCTGGTTTGAAGGCATCGGGGTCCGGGTAAAGGGCCGGATCATGCTCGAGCATCCGAACGGTAAAGCTGATGCTGGCCTGGGGATGTTGATGATGAATAAGTATAACGAATATAACACTGAAGAAAGCAGATCGTGGAAAAAAGTCATACCATTGGTGGGATAATTGTGCCGTTGAAGTTGACGGCTTCGTCAATCATACGCGGCTGGCGATGCCATCCCGGTGAGCTGAGCCTAGTTGACTCTCTGAACAAGGCATCCTGCTTCTGATTAGACCATTTGTTCGTGAACCAGAATATTTGGTGCTGAGTTAGGGAGAATGGGAGAGGGCGGAGAGAAAACCGAACCATGTAAGGAAGCCGAAGAACTTTGGGATCGCGCCAGACTCGATAGCCCAACTGCCCCAAATCCAAGGTGTCAAGCTCTGCTCTAAGCTGATCGACGCACTCCGGATTTTGAATCAAGTGGTGAATGAAAAACGTAATGTTACTCAGGAGGGACTCAACGCCGATGAAAATGGCTTGCGAAGTTTCTTTGACGACGAGGTCCTCGCTACCCAGCTGGTCCCAGAGGCGAACCAACACCCTGCCACTACCCTTTCCGGAGTAATATGCTGGAGTCTTCATCACCGGCTTTAGGTATTTCAGTACCAGCTAAATTCAAGATCGTTAGAAAATTATACTTGCTTTGCACAAAAAATTCACTGGATATACCGTGTCGAGCCACCCAAGAGGTGACAATTTCCTCAGGATCGGGAATAGGTCAAACATTATTTTTACCGGCGGCATGGACCTCAACAAAGTAGCCAAGTCAATGGCGCTGAAGGCTCGGAGGGAGTCATGGATCTTGCCTAGGTCTGGTTCCTTGAGATATCCCATGTCATCGTCTAGGAGATAGGAGGCCATGATATCACTCGTGTACGAATAGAGGTAGTGGGTCAAATTGACAGGGGTTTCCTCTCCTGATGCGGCCGATGCGGTAGAAAGATAATCGTGCAAGGAATCAATATAGGAATTCATTTTCGTGTTGGAGAATTCGGCAAGAGTTTGGCCACTGAACAGTGGTTGGAGGATGGACTTTCTCTCGGAGTGATGGTGGGGGCTGGACATGCCACCGAGGAGAGTACCCAGCAAACCATAGTAGTTCGTGCATTTCTTGAGGTCTGGGCGTTTGTGGTGCGCAAGACACACCTCGTGGTCGTTGCAGTGAAGCTCGTTGGGGCCGATGCGAACGATGGGACCTGAGGATAATCATCAGAGCCTTGGCACAAGACGTCGAGAGAAAGGGACAAAGAAGACAATCCAAGGCTGGGTCATACCGTAGATTTCATGGAGATCCCTGAGATTCTCATACCAGTCTTTCTTGACTATGACATGGTAGGCTTCATACAGCTTTGTGGCAGCTGCGATCCGAGGACCAGGAAACTTCGCAAGAGGAGAAAAGAACCAACGGTAAATGCATTTTGTAGTGATCCACAAGCCAAGGATCAATAGGAGAGTGTTTTTCACGCCCAGAATAGATAGGGAGGACAAGACTCCAATCGGGGCCATCTTGAGATATAGGCCTAAGTGAAACGGATTAACGGACTTTCGGTTCAAAAACCATGAGGCGGTCTATCCGATACTTGGAATGTCGTACGGGATATACAATAACATATATATATAGGTATTTCGTTGACATCTGCCTGTCTCATTTTACCAACAGTGATAACGCATTCGCCCACATCAAGCCCCTTGGTGGGTTGATTCGGCATATCCATTACCCAATATGTTGAAAATCCATGTCCTTGTCCTGCCGCCACCTAGCAATGTGTCGAGAATCAATAAAGCAGGAAACTGCTCTGAATAGAGAGCTCGGGCTGGTCTTCCAAAAGATGTCTCTCAACGGAAAGGAGATAACGAGGAGTAACCTCAGTCGACACGAGAATTTGTCAAGAAGGCAGGAGCGAAATCGGGAATCTCTCCCTTCGGCTGCTCGGGTCGTGGGACACAGTCAAGCCGACCATGAGTTCTGCATCGAGTTTGAACGTTGTCAGACTCCGGATGCAGGTATAATCTCTCAAGCAAGGCATAAAGCATGCAAGTTCTCCTTCATGCAATGTCTCCTTACATACAGGCCGAGACTTTTGTGACCTACTTATGGACGAATGTGAGTGATGTGGGGGCTAACCGAGGAATGTGCATGCAGTCTTTTTCCCACCCTTGCGCCTTTCCGCCCCTTGCCTGCAACATGCTGCAGCCTACAGAGTCTCATTTATGAATTAACAACTTAGCTCCGAGTTTCCATTCCCAGCTCTTACCCCTTCTCAGTCCTACCCTCCATCTACACCAGCACGGGCGTCATAAGTTTTTGATATCTTCAAAAATCCGTGCTCCTTGTTTTCTAGTCCATTTCCAACCAGAATGTCATCGCACCATATGCCAGGGCTAAACGGTTGTTGTTTTAAGTATCTTGGGTAAAACTGAATTCGATGAGTCTTTTTTCGTACAGAAGCTTTATAATTTAGATCTCAGTTTTTGGTAGAACCGAGTATGCAAGTTCATAGCCACATGATTGTGAGAACTTGGGACAAACTGAGTGTGGGTCCCTGAAATCAAGCAAGGGATACTGTTGGGATTTTGCTGCCAAGCCCCGGCTTTAGATTCCGTTCAGCAAGGTGGTGATATGGGACTCACAAACCCCGAGCGTGAATATATCTAACGTCTCTACGTGCATCAATTGATGATTGTATGGATGTCACAAAGCATGAAGGATGGGAGGGGGGCCGCGCTTGTCTGAAGACACTGACTCAATGGTCGAGAATGTTTGCGCACTGGCAGTGGTGGGTGAGTGCGGCTGGATGGCTTGCCAGGTAATAGAACCCGGTTCAGCTGCTTCCTTCCAATGGGATTTGACTGATATTGAGCTTGGCGCATAGAAAGCAGTGCCACTTCGGCCAACATGCGACGGATATCGCGAGATATTACCAACCATTGCAGAGAAAAGACCTAGCCCCTTTGCAACGCAGCCACATTCCCGGACGGCCTGTCTAAATAGGTATCCCGAGGCTCTCGATCCTGTGACTAAATTCAATTAGATCCTCACACGATGCCGAATGCGAGGGAGGACCTTCTCCCTTCGCAATCGCAACATCCTTTTAGTAGTAAACATTCTGTCACAACTCATGCCCAACGACAAGCTGGATTAGGCTAATCCATAGCCACATCACGAAATTACTAGATGCCTGTAACGGACGAAGCAGATAGTCAAGGGACGTTTGGAGCGGTGGTCTGTGGCGTCAACGCTGTCAAAGGGAGGGACGCAGGGTTATTCGAGGAGGCCCGAAGAAAGAGTCTGAATATCAAGATGTCGCATTCTTACAAGTACGGATTCCGTGTTGATCTAGGCTAGTTCTCTGCTTCCAGCCCCCATTATGCCCCGAACGATGATTGGTTCACCGAGTACGCATCTACGCGGACTGTTTGCTCCATTTCACGTACAATGAGGCTGGATTCTATTTTCCATTTTACCCCCTCCCCCCTTCCCCAACTCGTACTAGACGCTGTGGATTAGCACCAAGAGTACAAAACACAATTCGTTCATATAAAGCTCCGGGTCTCATTTAAGTACCGTTAAATTCCTTGCATTTAGGGTCTCATTTAAGTACCGTTAAATTCCTTGCATTTATTTACAAGTAGTAATAGGGCAGCGTTAGAACCAGGCCACCTTGATAGACTGGCAGACGCAGAACGCCGTGTATGTCTTCTTGTTCTCGTGGAAAAAGGAGGGCGCAAAGAAATCAGTCATGTATTCAAATGCGAGTTGAAAGAATGGTTCATGACGGATAGTCAATAAATGTTGACAGAATCGCCTCTGTCGAAGTCTTTATCCGTTTCACTCCCCAGTCGGAGCATCCAAACCAATTCGAAATATCACTGGGACCATACTGGTCCCCACAGCTAAGCAGAAATACCCTGGCCCTCATCTCGGACCAAACGTTACGGCTCACATGCATCAAAGAGATTGTTAGCCATGGTTGATGTATGAATGGGCTAGGCGCTTGCTATAGAATGTAAAGTCCAGCGGCAAAAACTGCTCCCGCGAGCGCGAGAAGATCCAAGCCAATCTGCCTTGAGCCCGTATTATTTTCATCAGCTCCAGTTCCACCCCCATTCTTCAATTTCGCACAAGCACTGCCGTCTCCTTCACCTGTCAAATTCGCCACGATGCATGCGGCCATTGTGTCGTCCAGTTTCGCCCGACACGGATCCGGCTCCTTGTCGGGTTCCTTGGCCGTTCTTATAGGACACCCAGCATCCGTGGTCCGCCCCGACGTGAAACGATCTTGGAAAATCGGGCATTCACTTGTCAAGACTGCCTGCGTGAAGTTGGCACCACTGCCGTCGGTGACGATACTAAAGTGCATTTCGCCGCTCGCTGACACCCCGGATTGGATAATTATGGTCTTTCCCGACTCGAGACAGCTCGTCGAGGACAACTCCCATTTCAATAAGTAGGTCCCCGCTCGGAAAACTAGAGTCTCGAACGCCGTGTCCGACGCGAACCACACATTATTGACGGAATCGAGAGGCACTGGACTGTCGCCAGGCTGGTAGAGTGATCCCGACGCGGCAAGATAATTGCTGTTGGGCCCCCTAATGGTCCAGCCAAAAGAGAAGCCCCAATCAAAGGCTGCTTCGGCGTTTTGGACCGCAAGGACGACGGGGAAGGATGTTAGATTATTGTAGGTGTCATTTCGAGGGAAGACGAGGTCCAACTCGACAGTTGCGGGGTATTTGAGGGCCGAGACCGCACCGACAAGCAGAAGTTTGGCTAAGGCTTCGAGTCGCATCTTGGGGAGGATTGAATTCCGGAGTCCATAGGATGAAGTTTGCTCGGGATGAGGTTTGCGTTGTGGGGAAGGAATATCAATTGGTCTCTTCTTCCATGAGTCGGACATTCGTTGCGCCGTCTTACACCCCTGACAAGTCGCGATACCACATAACAACCAGGGCTGATTAAAATTACAGGGTGAATCAGTGTGGAAACGATTAGCAAAATAGCCTTCCTATTCCCCATCGGCGTAGTTTAAATCCCGTCCAATGATGAGGTGGCAGACGATTTATTTATAGTGGTCCCTGGTCTCCTGGCTCAATTCGGCTCAGCATTAGGACGGACGACGATGGCAACCCGCCTTGAGTATACTATCAGAGGGCTTGCTTGGCGAGCCTCTCTAGCACCCCTTCTGGTTTGGTGTCTATATCTCCGGTCTTCATGTTACTAGAGGCTCCTTGGTGCGCTGGAGCTCTTTAAAGTCTTCACGGGCCAAGCGCTCCGCATATCGCTTTCAAACGCCTGAGTCATACTTGGCCGACAATTCCGCGAGCTGAGTCGTATTCTGGAAATGCAAGTCGTGTCTACCCCGTACTATTGCTACAACGACGTCCTCATGGTGGGTGGCAAGAGTTGGGCATAGACGGCGTGTTGTTTGTTCGATCTACGCCAGCAAGAGTCTCCGAGGCATGGAGGGCGTGTGAGGAGAACCTACAATCATTCACGCCTGAGGTCATCCGGCTTCCAATCTTGGAGGAAGGTTGGGTTAGCGCCCGGGAGTATATGGAGAGCTTATCTCGGGTTTAGGG
The DNA here is from genome assembly GCA_000812075.1 of Scedosporium aurantiacum. Classification (NCBI taxonomy): domain Eukaryota; kingdom Fungi; phylum Ascomycota; class Sordariomycetes; order Microascales; family Microascaceae; genus Scedosporium; species Scedosporium aurantiacum. Next base: position 229,696 of record JUDQ01000004.1, read on the forward strand.
GTCGGAACCTACCATGGCTTATGAGGCATCTCTGGAGATGGACAATTTGAGCTGGTAGTTCAAGACTATGATTCCATCCTTGGGCGTAAGGGATACGCGATCCCGAACTACGGGTTCTCATTAAGCCCGAATGATGGCAGTAATTCAGTAGCATTCAGTAACATGAGTTTGTACTTTCCGCGCAAGGCCTCCTCCTCCTCTTCAGCTCCCAAGGCGCCTCGGTTACCCGTTTCATAGTCTGCGCTCTGTTCCATTCTTCGATTCATGTAGTTGACGTATCTATGCAGGCCCAGGCCTACCCACATCTCCTACTCTCTTTTTGGTGTTCTTGGTAATTAAACGTAGTAATCCGTAACCAATCGTTTGTTACGAAGTACTGCGAGGGTCGAGGATTAGGGCTCACCTCATATCCCATCCAGCTTTCCTAGTAGCCGGGTCTCTCACTTCTTCTTGGTTATTTTCGGGTCAATATCCTCGACTCTCCTCGGCACTGCGGGTCAGGCTGTGCCGAGCAGCCCGTACTACCCATTGATACTTTGTTTTCGCACATCAAGCATAGCTGACACTTACCGTGATGAGATGTTGTCAGCTCGCCTTTCGAGCATTGCATGTGGCTGACAATGCGACACTTCAGAGCTTCAGGCAGCCAGAACCTGTCAACCAGCCTCTAAGTTTGCGGCTTGAAGACATAACAGTCTGTCCCATACCGAAGTATAGCAAAAGGGCGACGAGCGAAACCATGGCGATACAGAGCAAGCGCCGATATCGCGGTAAGTGTCTTTCACTCAGTGGCACTCCTGGCTTCTGGAGGTCAAACGCAAACCGCCAGCCTTGGTTTGGCCAGCCATAGACATACATCTCATAACATCGGTACTACGCATTGCGTGTCGAGCAGTATAAAGTCAGACACCAGCCTACAACAAACGACCTCTTGTGCTACACAGAACACCTGTCCAGCTCACACTACTGGCGATTTTAAGAATACATCCTCGAGATATCATCTACAAGACAAAAATGATGACGCAAATTTCCACGGAAAACCCCCTCCTCGCTCGAGCCCGTGCTTGTCATGATGGCAAAGACTGCATCACTATTTACGATTAATTGACTCCCACCGACAATGACGATCTCGCGAACCCATCCCAAGACTATGTCGCCCCGAACATTTTTGCCCGGACAGCCCTCAAATTCATAGTTCGCGCCAGGGGGCCGATACTAGATGCCGGCTGCCGAACAGGCCTTGTGGGAGAAGCCTTAGCCCGGTGTGGGGCGACCACAATTGTTGGTCTTGACTTGCCACCCGCCATGCTCAAGATGGCAAGGAAGATAGGCGTTTATCGAAGTCTCGATCAAGGGACCTAACCCAACCAATCGACAATCCGGATGGAATGTACGACATGGTGACATGCGCTGGCACCTTCACGCGTGGCCACGTGGGCCCGAACCCTGTCTTGAGGACCCTGGTTAGACTGACCAAGGAACACAGTATCATCGTGGCAACTGTACTGGAAGAGATCTGACTTTCAGGTGGTTTGAAAGCGGAGGTCGAAAGATTGGAGGCGGAAAAACTGGTAAAGGTCATCAGTATTGAACTCAAGGACTACAGGAGGGGCCAGGGGGATAAAGCCAAACTCATTGTTTTGGAGAAGCTGGCTTCCATCCGACAGAACGAACGCCAAGGCCTCAACGGTTGCGGACTCGCCAATGCTCCGCAGGTCTGGCTTCCGGATGAAACTGCCGTGGCCGCAGCTTAGAGAGACTCAGACAGGTGAAACTCAAATTTGCCGCCAGATGATTCTGAAGAGTTTGACTATTCCACCCCAATGTCTGACGAAAGACTAGTAAACAAATGGTAGATTCAGTGACTTCCCTTCGGCAGATGTATATCTCCCGATGGGCAAGGCTCGCGATACTTACAGTCATTGGATTCACTATGATGCTACGGCCAACTGTTACCTCGCTGGCAACTTTTGACGTTGGACTTCTCAAGTTCTGAGAAGAAAGAAGAAGCAGAAGAAGAGCATCACGACATGCGAGTGGATGGAAGGGATTGCAAAATTTCTCCAAATATCTAGAATTTAATCCTACTTGTCCTTTTTACTTGACGTGCCCGAAATTGACAGAATAAAAGAGATGAAGCGTTCTTCAATTAATAGGTCAGAGTCCACTGAAATGACTTATAGTATTAAGAGAGACCTATTAGAAAAATATATATATTATACAATATTTCAAAATAAAAGATTATTCAGTTCAGTAGTTTAAAAGTGAAGTAAATAATATAGTCTTAGAAACAGTATCTTACTACTCTGTAATATACTACTAACTGTCCTAATTAAGTAGAATATGATACCCTCTAACTACTTGAAAAAGCCTTATGACTCCCGACCTATCTAGGCGATTCTCTGCTATGTGCCTGTTCAGTGTGTTCATTCAACGCACCTAATGTGGGAAATACGTGATGGGAGGAATGTAGTGACCATTGGGAAGCCGACTCTGATCTGAGAACCGAAAAAGTTGAGTGAGACGCTTCGGTGGGAACGTTTGAGTGAGGGTCACATGTGGCCGGCCAGCGAACTGGAACGTGGGTGAGAAGGCTTGCCTCCTCGGCTTCAGCCATCACCGGCCAAGAGTCAGAAGTACTCAATTGCAACCCAGGGATGAAACCCGCACCTTTAGTCTCGCAATTCTGAAGAGCATCGCCACCGGCCACTTCTGCGGCATTCCAATTTTCGTCATTTCCTCTCACAACCCCGGCGAGAGCGTAGGTCTCAGTAGGCTTAGACCTAAGGGCTCCAAGAAGGGCATCCACAACCAACAAATCCTCCAAAGCTTCAGCCTTGGAGAAGGGTGTTTCTCCTTCACTTGTTACCGATAGCGGATCCACGTTGTTCGTGGCTAGAAGAAGAATTACAGCATTCAGTCGACGGCGGGCGACGGCATAATACAGAGGCGTTCGGCCAAGTTTATCCTTCCTGTCAGGGTCAACAGGGTGGAGGATGGGTTGACGTGACCTGCCTAAAAGCACTCGAATGACCTCTTCGTGTCCGTTCTCTGCGGCCCACGACAGCGGCGTCCTGCCAATGTTGTCTTGAGCATCTGGGTCCACTTCGGAAGTTTGGAGGAATATCTGCAAAACCTCGACATGCCCTCTCTCCGCGGCGAGTGACAGTGGAGTTCGGCCAGACTTGCTGTAGCAATCGAAGGGACGGAAGTGGGCACCAAGGAACCACCGAACTGCCCTGCTGCGATTTTGAATAGCAGAGAGATGCAAAAGACCCCATCCTTGCTCCTCTTCACAGCTCTCTCTCCTGTGGGTACACCAAAGATTATGCAATCTTGACGAGGCCTCCATTGCAAAATCATCTCCAATTTGACACAGCATCAAAACTAATGATAATGGAGTTAAGGAGGCCAAGTCGGCCTTGTGCAGGAGGCATTGGCCGTTCTCCGTTTCGCAAAACGATTCCACGGCCTTGCCACAGCGCCTGATAATGGCCCAGTGAAGTGGAATTCTGCCGATGGAGTCACTCAAGTCGAGCCTCGCACCTGCTTGAGCAAGGGCCCGAGCGGCGGAATCAAGGCCCTTTGAACACGCTATATGCAGAGCGGTGCGCCCAAGGGCGTCTTGAGTGTTGACATCAATCCGCTTGTAGAGCCCTTGAAGCCTTTGATCATTGGATTGATTGAAGGTCCAGAGTGGAGAGTCTGAAGGGGGCATCTCATCTAGTATGACATGGAGGAGCGGGCGGCCAAAGGCGTCGGCTGTGGATGATATACCGTCCGCAACGCCCTCTAAAAGAGTCTGCCAGCCGATGCCAAAGGTTGCAAGAACTGGAAAAGCGTTCTGTCCCGATGAAAACCTGGATGGAAGTTGACACTTTCCACTAGCGGCGGCGGCTCTTGTTAGGCTTTGACAGTCATTGTAGTATTCGAAGATATTCCGACGCAAGCTATCATCGGGCCTCTCCTCCTTGGACTTCTTATGCTGGCGGCGTAGTATGAATTTCCTCAGGGAGCAGGCAGCACCCAAATTCCCAATATGCCTTGCCGTCTCTGCAAGGGATGGTAAAATGAGATCTAGGTATCCGTCGTCATTGTCCCCTGCTGCAGGTAGAAGCAGCACTATCGTAGCAAGCAGCGATAGCGTGGCAAATTTGATGAGAGAGGACCGGGAGGTGTGAATTAGGTGATGTGCCACACGGATGATGGAGTCTCTTTCGTCGCATTGGGCGCGTCGCACCTCGTCAAGGATCCGCTGATACGGGGCGGTGTACCCCTCATAAGGTGACAAGGTCACTTCACTCGTATTGATGAGACTCATTTGTCGCTCGGACCTTTTCGTGTCAGTAGATTGGCGACCTTGGAGATGCGTTGAGGGTGACTTACAGTTCCATGAACTCTTGGAATTCCTCGTCTACGGTGTCATAGCCTGGGCCATGGAGAGAGACGACATCGGGGAGCTGTACTCGAGCTCGCACATTTTCGGAGCAGGGAAAGCCTCTTTTCGCACATCGATCACACTTCTTACCCGGCCAGACCCGGTTGACAGGAACACACTAGTAAGTGGTTAGCGGGAAAGAATATAGGCAGGCCGTTGGAGGTACGGGATTGTGTTGTCCTTACTTTTTGCTTGTCCTTCCGGCATTGGATACACTTCACGTAGCTCAGCTGACGGCTCTCCTGCGACATCGCGAACCGTCTCGAAGAAGACCATTTGAACGAAATGATGAGAAGAAAGAATCTTTGGGTGTGTGATTCAGTGATTCCCTGAGAGGAACTGATTATCGGGCTGTTTTGAAGTCATTGATTGGAAAACTACTTGGACCTTTCACATCTATATATAGCTGAGAATCTAGTCACCATTCGAATCTGCAGACGTCGTGAGACAGGATTCTTTACACTCCCATCGCACTTCACCCCACGCTCCCTGAAGTACTACTTCGTACGTCGCACTTCGACCGCGGTGGTCCTCGCAGTCCTCTCAAAGCTTATTGGTCCTAAGGCTCTGAGCGCAGTCACCCCATTTCCGCTTTCAGACGAGTCCCTGGGCATTGTGTTAAAAGTCATGCAATGTGGTCTCGCCTTGTTTTTCCTGCTCGAATCAATGGTACCACTTCGTATTCCTCATACAGGGATTAGACTTGTTAGCTCGAGAGTTCACGAAACCGCCAAAGATCCCTGCTTTGTAGGTACCGAGCTAACAAGCCTGATCCCTGAATAGGGTGTAAATTATTGGGGCCAGCATTATGTTCCACGGTCCGTCGATAATCAGGGCTGATCTAATTAGGATTAATGTACATTTTAGGATGTCGTCCTGCAAGACCACAACCTGCTCATGCATTAGATATCCCCCACCACCCCCCACCCCTCTCCCAGGCTCCTTTCCCCATGCCCACACCAAAACCCTTTGGACGAGGGCTAGAACTTTCATAATAATGAATACGGAAGGGTAGTATTCCGCAGTGTAGTCCTGGACCTGGGACATTCATTCCCTAATAGGGTTACTGCAGCTAGTAACTTAGGCTTTTTTTTTTTCTTCTTTAACGAGATGTTTTAGCTAGGTAACAAAACCTCTTCAAATAACACTTGTCTACATACTTACCAGCTACACGCTATAAGGGCGCCATCTTATCACTGTGACGTCTCCATTCCCAGATTCTCATTCGAGGCTGCATGTTGTGCATGTTGGGGCCGTGGTTTCCTACTGCCTTTAATCTACCTACAAAGAAGTGTTTCGAATAGTAGTCTATACTTTGAGTGTTTGTATACGATTCTGAGGGTCTAGCCTATTAGGCTTCAATACGAACCTGCAGTTTCCTCTGATAACATTTTTAGAAGTTGTGATTAGGCTGCGGTGCGGGGAAATGTCATTTGATGTAGCTGTTAAGCAAATCACTGCCCAATGGCTTTCTTCTCTTGACTATCATCAGCTTCGCCGATCGAGCACTTTAGCTCTCACTTTGTGGTATTGCAACCTTCGCCGACATCTATTCTATTCTACATCCAAGATGCCAAAGCCAAAGCCAAAAAGCGCGAGAACGATCCTCTGTGACTGTGGGAAACGTTTCAGGAGACCTCAAGATCAATTGCAACACACGCTTGAGTCTCCGCTGCACCAGCAAGCAGTAGTAGACGGTCTGGACCAAACCTCCCGCTCTACTGTGATTCCTGATTCAAGCGGAGTGGAGGAACCTCAGGAGCCCATCCCATCATCTAGCACGGAGATCCACCCGGCGGATGGACTCTATACTATCAAGGCGATAGCTGGAAAGGGGAAGGGCGTCGTTGCTGCAACTGAGATTCCCAAGGGCACGCGCATCCTTTCTGAGCCCCCTCTTTTCAAAGTTCCGCGAAACAATCCCAACATCAAGGCTTTAGAAGGCATCATCGCGAAAGAGGTGGAGTCCCTGAGTGAGGACCAACAACATTCTTTTTTCGACCTAGCCAACATCTACGGAAATGTTCACAGTCGACCTCTCGGCATTGCAAGGACAAACGTTCTCCCCCTTGGCTCTAATGCTAGCTCCGGCGGTCTGTTCCTCGAAGCCTCTCGCATCAATCACTCTTGCAGGCACAACTCGCAGAATACCTAGAATCAGAACATTGGCCAACTTACCATCCATGCACTCCGAGACATTAAGAAGGGAGAAGAAATTACGATTACGTATTTAGGGAACACACCAGAGTATGCAGAGCGGCAGCGTTTTCTCAGGGAAAGTTTCAAGTTCGACTGCAGATGTGAGCTCTGTTCAATGCGGCGAGCTGAACAAAAGCGGAGTGACACCCGTCTGAAGGAACTTGAAGCCATTGACGAATTCATTGGCCATCTTTTCTGGGGTGGGGTGGAGCAAGAGACGGCGCTCAATCTTTTACACAAGATGTTTGTTCTCTTTGATAAAGAGGGTATCTGGAATGCGAGCATCGCTCGGGCATACAATGATGCATATGAAATCGCTGCCGGGAATGGAGATAACCAGAGGGCCCGAATTTTCGCTGAAAGAGCGTACGACGCACGGCGTATCATCGAGGGAGACGATAGCCCAGTCACGATGAAGATGAAGCGCATAGCTGAAGCACTCCCCGCAGCAGAGATACATGGGCTGAGTGAGGTTGAGTTTGAAAATTGGCTTTGGATGTTGGAATAATCCTCGCGAAACCGGGGATATCGGACATTGTATGTACTATTCCTTCACCCCAAGGACAACTGCCTTCTAACCCTCCAGTCGAAGGTGAATGGCTTAGACGCGGGGCTGATTGTGTCTGTTTTGTGACGCTAAGTGGGGATCTAAATACGATTCCAATTGCCGCCCTCGTCGTCTTGGGTCATATGGTGACTATCAACAACGTTGACTGCATCCCCGAAGTTCCTGATACTGTCGCCGTCAGAGGAGTCTGGACAATTAGGGCCAGCTTCCCGCAAATTCGTGGACAGCTTGTTGTAATTCATACTCTCAGTCATTTTCGAAAATTCAGGAGCCATGTTACATCCGTGTCAGTAGATGTGTGCGTGTGTGAATACCATGGCCTCGATACGCCCCGTCCACCATTGCTTACGATGTCTGCAACTTGCGACTCAGCGGCGCGGTTTTCTCCCGATGTTATACCTTGACATCTCTTCGTCTCAACAGGAAGCCAGTCTTACTGTTGATGCTGGCATGTGGTAAATTGGGGTTGGCCTATGCAAAGGGCGCCCAATGACCCAGGTTTCGCGCTGTGCAGCTTGGAGAAGTGAGTGATACTCACAAACATGAGCGCGATTTCAACAAGGCCTACGTAGCTACTATAATTCCAACTACCATTCAGTGATTTATTCATCAACTTCAAAGGTTAGATTCGGAAGAACCTGAATGCTGCGGGCACTGCCCTCGTCGCCAACGAGCCTGAGGCTAATATAGCGCTCATTGTGAGCAGTTACAGAAAGTGACACCTGCTGGTTACCTTGTTTCGAACCTGCGTGAGGGACCCAGTGCCACACTTTCCCTGCAGAACCTTTTTCTACAGCAGGCCCGTGAATTCCGTCGTAGACTTTGGTAAGCGAAGAAAATTCGTCTTCGGGTACAGACACCAAGATCTGGGAGACGCCCACAACGCGAGAAGGGTGGTTTGTATAGGAGGGAGTGGCCTCTGCCGCTTGTACGCGGTAGGGCACCCGAAAGTGCCGTGAAGTGATGTCAAGGCACCAAAAAGGGGCGGTGCCGGGCCAAAGTGGAGCGTTTGAAACATCCTGCACAGAGCTGATGGCCCACTTTAACTCTACCCCATCTGGCCTGATACGCCCACCCGGAACAGGGTTGTGGTAGCTGAATCCCGTCTCCGAGTTTGCTTCCTCAACGCGTTTCTGCACGGCAGAAAAGTCCTTCAAGTCCGCAAGGGTGTAGGCCCAGTCGATGATGCCACCCTCCTTTAAGGATCCCCACCGATGCTCCTTTCGACGTTCTGGATCTAGGTCGTCCCGAAAGGCAATGAGCTCAATATAGCTTCCATCGGAAAAGATGATGAGTTTGTTCACCGTACGGCCGTCGGCGTGGGAGCCACCTTCGATGACTGTGAGGCTGTTTTCCAACCTCTTGGGCAACTCCTGGAGGGACTTGTAGGATACCAGGATAACAACGTGGTCGAGAATGGGGAGAATATGGGACTCGGATGACATCTTAGCATGTAATGCGTGGAGACAACCCTTCTGGATATAAGTAGGATAGAAGTAGACACCATCAGTCAGAATAGTTGAGATGTATTGCATTGCATGGTTGTGACAGAAAACCGTTTTCTAGCTATATAAACTGTGCAATGACCGAGGACTGAGTCACATGGCCTACCCCTCTTTACTACACCATTGAAATCGGTGGTGTCGTGATTGGAGATCTTCTTGGGAGTGTATTTGAAGTTTGTCTGCCCAATAAAATCCATTCATTATCCATGAATATTTTAAACGGGCATTCGCAAACTGTAGTCAATACGACATCGAATGCTGATGGGAATAGAGTTATAGAACGGGATAATACAAGGTCACTCTGAAAGAGAAGTAGTATTGTTGAAGTGATGCTTTCCTATTTATGATTTCCCAGGTACCTAATGCAAATAATAACAAATAAATCCCTTCCCTCCCCGTCTTCTTCCCTTCACAGCTGCCCGATCATTTCCGCCCCAATTGTCGAGTTTGTTAATATCGGCGGCGGGAAGTGGCGTAGGAAGAGAACTCGTCAAGGAAGTCCTTCCATCTCGCTGTCACCGGGTGCACCTCGTCGAGTTCGCTTTGTCGGAATAGGAGGATGGAGCCGGGGGCCGGGACTCCGCCACTGATGCCCACAAACTCCCTGGCGCGCTGGAGGTCGATTTCGGCAAACGAGAGATTTGGGTATTCGGTGGAAACGATGTTGAAGATGGATCGGTCGTTGGCATCACCTTCATATCTTGGAACAGTGGCCTTGAGGACAACGAAGGGCCTCGCGCTGACAAAGTTGTGCAGCTCGGAGATGGTGTTCAGAGGTTGGACGCGAGACATGGTTGGTCGTGAGTGTGGGTGTGGGTGTGGGTGTGGGTTTGGATGTGTTTTCTTCGGATTTGGACGTGGAGGTAGTGCTTTCTGATTCTTGGAATTGGATTGACTTGAGAGGTGATTCTTGATGGCTTGATCTTAATGAAAACTTCAGCAGCGCATCGAGGACTTATACTCCGAAACCGAGAGATCTGTCGGGCGTTTGGCGCCAAAGCGCCAGAGCATGTGTTTAGGCCCCATCACGAAAGGCCACAACAGGGGCGGGTCAATACTTGGCAATGTACATGATTGGGCGTAAATTGCGGCCAACCGACAGCAAGACGGAGCTGTCAACTTGTCAAGTCGAACACGTCGCCTCAGCTGCGCTGTCTAGCTGGTAATGGATGCCCAACACTTGAGTTGATTGAATAAATCTGTTGGTTCATCATGCAGACAATTTGTGAGGCGACGGAGTCATGGCGCCTTACTGCAGCCGGCGTAGGGCGAGACTCTTGAGCTGACATGACACCTTGAGGCCCAAGAGACAGGCATACGAAATTATGAACAAAAAGTCACACCAGAACGAAAGCCTTAGGTGTCGCCGTCCCCTTCGGGCCAAGGGTTGCCCAAATCGTCATAGGAGACAACACCATGGATCAACCTAAAGTATCCGTATCGCATCCCAACCGCCCACCAAGGCAAGACATAAGACTGAAAGAAAGGGACAAGCGGAGCTAATCAGAAGGGGAAGATAGAGCCCAACCCCCAACCAGGAAAGAAACTGTCCTGATCTCGTACTCGAATGGTTAAGGCATACTCAATTTTCTGCTGAACTACCAAGGTAAAAAACCCAAAATACAACAGGGAGTACAACACTACCAGCACTTCTACAACTCATACCGTGGATCCTTCCCCTTTCAGTTCTCTACATTCCAGACCTGCAAGCAGGACAGACACATCATCTCCTATCTCTGCCATGAGGTTACTGCCTTCGCCCTGACAAGGGCTATGCTCGGTAGAATACGGGGTCAAAACATAATGTACTGTCGGGTGAACGTGCATTGAGGGAGGATTGGAGCCGTGTATTCTTTGTTATTCTTTAATCCTCGCATGATTTGGACCACGCAACGCCACAAATTAAAGCATGGCAGGCCAACTAACGGCCAATGGCAGTAGGTCAGGTTGCGATCTGTTCCAACCTCTCAATGTAATCGACACGTACAAAGTAATACCAGGAAGTATCTGTCTTGTGCAGGCCCTATGTACCGAATTGCATGCTCTCTCCTGTGTGACACTGATCCATATGATCATTCAGTGCCTAGAAGAAGAGACTGATCAGCTACAAGAATCCTTTCAAGCTGGCCTCGCTATGATGAAGGCCATGTTCGCAAATGGTAACAAGGTCTTTCTCAGGTCTCCCTCGTCGAATGTTTGAGGCAGAAATAACATACTTAGGCGCTGACTATGATCATGTTCGGGTTAAAACAGTAGGTGAGTTTTTGGCAGGATAGCTCACCCATCAACTGACAGGTTGACATGAATGTGGTGTCCCGCAGCTATCTAGCCAGCACACCGTGGCGTCCGCAGATTAGAATAATGTATCGGTCCAGCAAGGTTTGCATGAGCTGTTGCCGGTGTTTGGACAGAGATTTTCATATGATGGTGGTGGTTCGGAGCCATCCTATTCAAGTAGCCGCAAGATGTAGATGAGTCTGTAATAGGGATAAGGAAACAGAACAGCTATATATATGTAGGCATGCTCATTACACAATACCATATGATTTGCACTTTGATACTGGAATACCCGTGCAAAGTTAAACACCTCCGCTAGACGGTCCGAACGTGGTTAACAAAACGATTTAAAAAAAAAAAATTTTTCTTTTTTTCTTTTACGAAAGAGACTCTATGCCCTGACTGTCAGATATTCATATTGTTGCAACATTGGCAGCTAATGCCATAATTCCAGTTGATTATAGAAGAGATTTATTACAGCGAAGACCTAGTCTTAAGATCATTAATATATATTTCTAACATTGTCTATAAGATGCAGGTAGATGCAGATACTAAATAGAGGCTTTCCCTCTCCCTTTCTCCCTTGATTATAATGCAGATAGTGTGCAGCCAGATGTGATCACATATGGTCTTTTGTCTGGAATCAGGGAACCACTGGGATGGAAATTCTCTGCATCTCTTCCCCCTAAGGCAAGTAAAACTCACCTCGGGCACCCTGCGGGTCAATTTGTCTGCCTCCTCGCAGTATGCCCACACGTCGCAATGAATACATTCTGTCTGCGTCTTTTTCTAGAGACGAGTAAGGAATTGGTTGTGGGGGAAGAAAAGTGAGGAGAAAAGAAAGGAGCAGAGCATGAAGGGAAAGGCGAAGAGTGAGGAAAGAGTGAAGTACTGGATTGCGCTGCAATGGATACATGGTTTTCACTTTTAAAGAGTCCACGTCTTCTCTCACAATGTGGATTTTGTTCTAATAATTAGATGTGATAACTCCGAACTAAGATGGCCCAATGTTGCCAAGCCCGGGAGCGGGTAGATTTTCTTCCATTATCAATAATAAAATGTGGAGACCATGTGAATTCTTGCTGCTGAATGCAAGCTAAATTGGACTCGTGACAAGTCGAGGTGAAGAACTTCTCCAGGTCTGATTTGCCCCCCTTCCTCCTCTCCCCCTCTCCGCTGACCACATCGAGACAGCAAAGTAATATATCAAGAATTTAGTAGCAGCCACCCCAATATCTTTAGCTCCAACCAACGCGCCGTCGAAGACACAGTCTTGTCGAGCCTGAAGCAGAAAAGTCCTTTTTACTACATTCCCATCGTTCACCATGACGACCTCCACTCCATCCTCCCCGATTGTCTTCTATGACATCGCTATGCGTCCCCCAGTGGAGAAAACTTGCTGCTCACCAAACCCCTGGAAAACCCGACTGGCACTCAACTTCAAAGGTCTCCCATACTCGACCTCGTGGGTGCCTTTGCCCGACGTTGCAAAAGTCCGCCGCAGTCTCAAGGTGCCAGCTTGCCGCAAATTTGCCGATGGTACCGACTTCTTTACCCTGCCTATTATCCAGGATCCCGCCACCAATTCGTTGGTTGGGGACTCCTTTGATATCGCCGTGTATCTTCAGAAAACATATCCGGACTCGGGCGCCGGCGACCTTTTCCCCCCTCAGACGCTCAACTACGTCCTCCCGGATGACCTTGCACTACTTATACCGTTGTCGGAATGCCGTGACGGTGGGTATCCCGAATACGCCAAGTTCAATGTAAATGTCGATGCCGCCTTTAGCGCATATGCACAGCTTACGGTTCAGGAATTTCCGTTCGATCCAGCTACTGCCGAGATCAGCAAAGCGGAATTTGTCCGGCGTGCAGGTGTGACACGCTGGGAAGACTTTGCATTGGTTGGCGAGGAGCGAGAGAAACTGAAAGACTCGTTCCGGAATATGCTGGGCGGTCTTGCTGAACTATTCTTGAGGGACACTAGCGGGCCCTTTCTACTCGGAAAAAGAGCTAGCTATGCAGACTTGATCGTCGGTGCGTGGCTGCGGATGATGCACGCGACTCTGCCAGAAAGGGAGTGGGAGGAGCTGAGAAGTTGGCATGGGTGTCTTTTTGGGCGGTTGCATGATGCGTTGGATGTATATGCGGAGGTGAAGTAGGGGGTTTGGTTACACTCTGTTGAGAACTTGAGACCATGTGAGGAGGGCTCCTAAAACGCAAGGTTACGACGTTTACAACCGGCCAGGCTATGATGTGCTGATGGTGAAAATGTGAAACAAATTCTCCGACGGTATTTCAAGCTTTTCAACCCAAATACAAGTGACCACTTATCGTGGATAGCATTGATGCTAGAAATCTCCCTTTTGCACTTGATCTTTTGGGGAGCTAGGGCCTACCTTCGGCCACTTTCCGATGGACTACAAACAGGATTACATTCACCCGAAATTTCCTTTCTTCGGCCTCGAAAACAGCTGTCGCGACTCATCGGAGAATCGTCGCGCTCCGTCGTGAGCCAGGGATAGCAACAAGGGACAATAATGCAAGGGCAAGGCACAATAGTGTAAGGGACGGTACTATACAAGGGATAATAATGATTGACGCTCGCTTAGCCCAAATAATTCCTAAGACCCCCTTTGTAACACCTACGCAGCCACTCTATTACCTTCGAGGACGTCCACATTCAACCGCCGCTGATAGCCCGAAAGAGCCCAGCCTGCACTGCGCCTCTGACGTATCGATGACTTCTCAAGAGTCCAAACACAAGGTTAGTGCGTGGGGTAGGTCTTAGATTAACTCCGGCGGGGGCGGCAATAAGTCCGCGATGATACCTCGGCAGTCTGTCTCGGCAAGGGACTGTTGCGCTTGTTGCGGCGGTCGTTCTCGGCCGAAAATCATTTCCTGTCCAAAGATCTCGGACGAAAATCATTTCCCGTCAAAGGATCTCGGACGACTTTTTGCTATGCTGGTAAGGGATTTAAAGGCGGGATACTATATATTCTATTCCTCCCTGCTGTCCAGGTCGACGATCCAACTTTCAGGATCGCAGGGCGCGGACGACACGCCGCGTCCTCAAGTCTTCTGCTCCGCTCCGCTCGCTCCACACTGGTATATATTTATATATACAGGGGGGCCTACCATGGCTTGGCAAACCAAAGCCGGTTCGGGGCAGGCCTGCGCTAGTGACGGCGATCATTTAAGATTACTCAACACTCAGCAACTTTCTTGATTTTCGTCCTCTTTTTGTTTCCTTCATTTTTCTTGCTCTCGTTTTACCCTTTCCCGCCGTTTCACGCCCTGACGTCGTGAACATGCTCCACCAGGAAAAGGGCACGCAAAATTCCGATGTCGAAAGTGAACATACACAGGTAGTCGCCGTGTTCGGCGAGCCTTTGGAGAGCTCACCGGAACCTGGCAAAAAAGGCGACGAACCTCCCAACGGCGGATATGGATGGGTTTGCGCCACCTGTTGCGCCATCGTCAACGCACATACTTGGGGACTCAATTCGAGTTATGGTGTCTTCCTTGCCCACTATCTGCGAACAAACACCTACCCGGGAGCGACGTCTCTGGAATTCGCCTTCATCGGGTCTCTCAGCATCGCCTGCGCTCTCCTCATCTCCCCCATCGCCACCGTTGCAGTCGGCAAAGTCGGCACGAAACCCACCCTTTTCCTTGGCGTTATCCTCGAAACTACAAGTCTCATCTGCGCAGGCTTAGCTAAGAAAATATGGCATCTCTTTCTCACCCAGGGCGTCCTCTTCGGCCTCGGCATGGGCTTCATCTTTGTGCCAAGCGTCGCCATTGTGCCGCAATGGTTTACGACCCGCAGGTCCTTGGCTAATGGAGTGGCTGCTGCGGGATCGGGATTGGGTGGTCTTGTCTACTCGCTCGCCAGCGGCGCCATGATTGAAAAGCTAGGCGTCCAATGGGCCTACAGGATCCTCGGTATTATCGTCTTCGTGGTAAACGTCATCTGCACCGTCTTAATAAAAGATCGCAACAAGATCATTGGCTCTCGCCAGGCGCCGTTCGACATTGATCTTTTCAAGCGAAGCGAATACATCCTCCTCCTCGGCTATGGTTGGTTCAGCATGCTTGGCTACGTCGTTCTTATCTTCAGCTTGGCAAACTACGCCAACAGCATCGGATTGAATTCTTCCCACGCCTCACTCGCAAGCGCCATATTCAACTTAGGCCAAGGCTTGGGCCGTCCCTTCATCGGCTATTTCAGCGACAGGACGGGCCGTATCAACATGGCCTGTTTGACGACATTCATGGCAGCGGCCTTCGTATTTGCCATTTGGGTCCCCGCCAAAAATCTAGGCGTGCTCCTCTTTTTCACTGTTGTCGGAGGCGCCGTGGGAGGCACCTATTGGGCCACTGTCGGACCTGTTACGGCTGAAGTTGTTGGCTTGCGTGACGTTCCCGCGGCGCTCAACCTCACGTGGCTCGTCATTGCCCTCCCGTGCGCTTTTAGTGAGCCGATAGCACTTGAGATTGTTGCCGGCACGAATAAATACATTGGTGCTCAGCTATTCACCGGCTTCATGTATATTGTTGCCGGGTTGTCACTGTTTGTTTTGCGCGGGTGGAAGATTGAAGAAGTTGCCGCCGTCGTCCAGACCACGACGCCAGAATGTGCGGAGGCCGCTAGATCCGAAGAGATCCGAAGTGGCCACCACCCCGTTGAGAGAATTTCGTGGGATAAAATACTTGCAAAGTGCTGGAGGCCATCCCGTGTCTGATTACGAGCGAGCCCTGGTATGGAGAGATCAGAGCAGAGGAAACTTCTTGCCAGCGTAGGATAGACAGTTAAACCCTATGTCCCGAGACTAGATGGGCTCATAGAGAGATCACGATATGTACTTCTTGCATCTGCCATATTCTATTGCCTCCCATCAGTGCTGAGCTATCGCATTTCCGACCTGGTTCTTAACTGGTATCCAGAGAATTAATTTCAAGTTACCCGAGTGAGAAATAAAGCAGTGGGATTGAAAGCACCAAAAGTAGCCCAAGAGGCGACTTTCACGCGGTATTTTATATGACCCATAAAACTACTAAAGCCTTGTAAAGCAAGGCGGGTGAACAGGTACGAAGTCAGGTAACCACATAGATAATGAGACCACTGAATAGCCCGGTTTCTGTCTCGCAACTACCCAGTAGTCCATCAATGGGGATAGTCTTTTCTTTCCAAATAATCAGTCGATACTTATCAGAGGCTAAATATCGCCTGGCTCTGTTCAGAACGAGGATCATTAATACTGAGTCTCAATATCCAGCTAATCCAGGCAAGGGGAAGAGAAATCCAGTCTTCAGAAAAGCACCAACAGGGTATGCCACGCTTTATTTGCTTTTTCCCTTGAAGAATGATGACAAGGCCGCTAAATAGCCCCGACGAGGACGACCCCAATTCGGACAATCAAACTCTCCGCTGCTGATCCCGATCCCGATCCAGGTCCCGTTCCAGACCCTGCCGTGCTTTCCAGTGTGACTTCTGAACCGGCGCCAGTTCCAGGCGACGCAGTTTCTACTGCGCCACCACCATTTGCAGCTGGCGTGGGACAGCTCTTTCCGAAATAAGAGGTAGCTACATCGGAAGGACAGACAATCGGTAAACAGGTACTGGAAAATATCAGTCTAATCGGCTGGTAAGTCACACAATTGTAATGTTGGCAGGCGGAGAAGTGTTTGTTGGAGCGTCGACGACGAAAATATTAAGATGTAAGACGGGATACCTACGCAACGAGACTCGTGGCAAACACACAAGCGCACTCGTGGAAATTGGTCATGGGATCGCATACCTTCTTCACGCTGGTTTGCATCCCATCGGAGCAACTCTCGTAACTCCTATCGGTGGTTGAACGAAGTCAGCACTCCTGTCAGTACCTCGTTATGCTGTGATGAGGAAGGAAGGAGTAGACACATGTGAGAACTTGGTCGTGTCGGCGGTGTTGCATTTAGAGAAGAAGTTAGGCAGGTCATTGGTAGCGGCAACAAAGTAGGTTTGGAGCCCTGCCAGGACAATGGAAGTCTGAATTTTCATTGCTTAAGAACGTCGGAATGATGGGAAAAGGAAGCTAATTGGAGTGACAAGGTGAAAGCATATAGGCTTGAAACTTCAACATACCAGCGCGAACCCCTGAACTTTACCAGACCTTACCACTGCAGCTGTATCGACTTGCCATACTTCGTAGAATTCTATCACTCGTTTAGCTTTTGTTCCCAAGTTGGAATGGAATTATTCACAGTACCTGTAGTGGCTATGTTAGTGCAGGGATGGGTATTTGCATGATCTGAGAGGCGTTTCAACACTCGACTGTACATTCATTTGCTCAGGTACTAATCTGAGATTTCAGTCCCAGATGAGAATTGAATCGAGAATTAGACGCGGGCCAAATGTCTTTTTGCATTCTCATCGAGTATAACTGATAGAGTTGTGAGCGACCTGAGCTTCTTGGATGCATGTCATCTCGCATCGTATGAACGAACCCCGGACCGCGTTCAAGTCAGATAAGGCTGGGACAAAGGTCTCTCCTAGAGTAATTTCAGCACCGTTTAGTCAGAGGAAGTCACTAGGAATAGATATCTTAAGAGCAATGTGTACTCCTGAGCTAGGAAAACGTGCCACGGATTATGGACGACATCTACACCCGATGAAGAAGGTAATAACCTTTTAGGGTTCGAAAGCAAGATTTAGCGCGGATAGGAACTTCATTTGCCGGCCCATTCCTCCTTGGGCATCTCATCATCCGCACGGAGCGGGAAATCCGAAATTCCTCTTCCACCGGAAACCCTTGGACGCTTTGTGTCGGCAGAGTGAGCGGGGAAAGTGAGGACACCCCTCCCTCCTGAGACTACGAAGTAGATCTATATCAGCGGCAATAAGATGCGACACTGAACCTCTTACTCCCCCAGACCATCAATTTCCAAACCTACTATCATGTCCTCATCTTCGCTCACGAACACCTACGATGCGGTCATCATCGGCGCCGGCCACAACGGGCTAACTGCAGCTGCATACCTGGCCAAGGCGGGCCGATCTGTCCTCGTGCTTGAGCGATTGCAATCTACGGGAGGGGCAGCCGTCAGTGCATTGGCGTTCGACGGGGTTGACGCCCGGCTGTCGCGCTACTCGTACCTTGTCAGTTTGATGCCTAGGAAAGTCATCGAGGATCTCGAGTTGGATATCAAGTTGGCGCAACGTCGCTACTCCTCGTATACCCCAGTTCCTGGGCACCCTGACGGTGTCGGACTGCTCATTGACCGCCTCGATAAGGAGGCAACTCTTGCGTCCTTCAAGCGCATTGGTGCTGAGATAGATGCCGGTGCGCTTGAAGGCTTCTACCATGATACGACGCGGTTGGCCCAGGCTTTGTGGCCTACTGTCACAGAGCCGCTCCTGAAGCGAAGCGAAGTTAAAGAGCGATTGAATGACGACAATTTGTGGAGTGCCATTTTCGAACGCCCTATTGGCCATTTTATCGAGGATAGGCTATCTGACGATGTTGTACGCGGAGTTGCCGTCACTGATGCTTTCATCGGAACATTTGCAAGGGCCGATGATCCAGGCTTACATCAGAATCGGTGTTTCCTGTATCATGTTATCGGCGGCGGCACTGGGGACTGGAACATTCCCATTGGTGGTATGGGAAACGTGACCAAGAGGCTTGACGAAGCAGCACGCGCTGCTGGCGCTCGTATAATCACTGGCGCTGAGGTGACATCTATCGAACCTGATGGCAGCGTCCGATACACGGTCGATGACCAGCAACATACTGCTATCGGTGGCCATATAGTCGCCAATGTCGCGCCTTTCGTGTTGAACCAGCTCCTTGGAAAGTCAGTGACCGAGGCCATACGGCCGGAGGGAAGCCAAGTCAAGGTTAATCTCCTTCTGTCACGACTACCCAAGCTACGCGATGGCTCCACTTCGCCGGAGGCTGCATTCGGCGGAACGTTTCATATCAATGAGCGATACAGCCAATTCTATGAAGCCTACGAGCAAGCACAGAGCGGCAAGATCCCCGAGGTCCTACCTTGTGAGATATACTGCCATTCTTTGACCGACCCATCTATCCTCGGTCCTGACCTGGTGGCGGCTGGAGCGCAGACTCTCACCGTCTTCGGCCTGCACGTCCCCGACCGACTCATTACAGCCGAAAACAACGACGAGCAACGCGCCCGGCTCCAGAAAGCGGTGATAAACTCGCTAAATTCTGTCCTTGGTGAGCCGATCGAGGATGTGCTAATGACGGACGCCCATGGTAACCCTTGTATCGAAACCAAGACCACACTCGACATCGAGCGTGCTCTCAACATGACGGGAGGCAACATTTTCCACGGGCCGTTGTCGTGGCCTTTTGTCGAAGATGGAGCGCCCTTGGAGACGCCTGCACAACGGTGGGGCGTGGCAACTGAGCATGGAGAGCGCATTCTACTCTGCGGCTCTGGTGCTGTGCGAGGCGGTGGGGTGAGCTGTATCGGTGGACACAACGCTGCGATGGCTGTGCTGGAAGCCGGTGCGTCCTCCTGACCTGCGAAGTAATCCTAGTATTCTAGTGTCTTTTCATACTTCACTTTCCATCTCTGTGTGTCTTTACTTTAAGTCGTGTTCCGTGTATCGAAATTAATTACTGGATAATTCGACTACAGCCTGTTCAATGTATGGCCTTAAACGTTATTGTTAAAAATTATAACATTGGGATAATGTTGACCTCGATGGTTAACATCATCTTCCATCCATCTTCCATCTCTTCCTCAATGCTACTATGTTCCCAATTTCGAATCACGTAATATTAAGGCATCGAGTGACGGGTCAATGGGACTCGAAACTTGTTTGGAATGGACAAACACCTTGATTTTGATAACACTGGGGGGGAAGATGTTGAATATTCAACCGCCCAGCGCCAGTTTACCCTTCACAGATACGTCTCTCTGTCTCTCTTCCCTCATAAGCCGTCTCTCGACTCCGATGTCGCCTGTCACCACTCTTCCATTACCTTTCTTGCCTGCAACATGACAAGGAATTCGGCTTTCTTCCCGAGCTTCTTCTCATTGCACATCACATCCTTTAAACCCGGCTGGAGCTTCCTCCCTCCTGACACCAGCACCCTCCACTCGCCTCAATGCCACCACTTACGAATGCAACTTGCACCCCGTACAAGGTGCGGCTGGCTCTTCGCTCTGGTAGATCTCTGGTCTCGGTTCACCGGACACGTTCAAGAAACCGACGGCTCCCTTGTCTAACCGAAACATCGCATGGTCCACTAGGGTGTATGTGCCAGGAACGACCAGTTTCATATCGAGGATGGTTGCAGCGCCAGGTGGGACACTCACGGTCTGAACAAAGCGACCGGGCGGGCTGAGGACATCACCGTCGCGATATACGTTCTTAAAGTGGGTACCAATAACGTGAAAGGAGCTCGTCAGGTTCGGTCCGGCGTTCCCAAAGAACAACCTCACAGACTCGCCCGTGCGGGCTTTGAGTGGTCGCTCTCTAGTCAGGGCAGCTTCGCTACCATTGAAGACGACGACGTTTGGCTCCTCACGCATCCCATTCGGATATGAAAATTCCACTAGTGTTGACCGTCTGCCATCTTCCAGCACCTCGGGTGGTTCGTGATAAAACTCGCTCTGCATGACATAGTACTCTCGATCCACTGGAGGAAGATCCCCTTCAGCTGGCTGTACGTATATGAGGCCATACATGCCGTTTGCTATATGCACAGGCACTGGTGCAGCGGCGCAGTGGTACACGTACAATCCAGGGCAGAGTAGCTTGAACCTTGCTTTCTTGGTCTCGTTCTCCTTTGCTGTTGTCAGTGCCGCCCCTCCTCCAGGCCCTGTGAATGCATGACAGTCGATATTATGTGGGTTTCCCGTTCGATCTTCATTTGTGAGTGTTAGATCCACCACGTCGCCGACTCGGGCTCGGATGAAAGGTCCAGGAACAGTATCGTTGAATGTCCACTGCTCGTACTTGTACTGATTTGTGAGTTGTGCTACCTTGGTCGTGGTTCGAAGTGGAACCCTTAGGAGGACGGGGTGGTCTCTGGTAATTCGTGGCGGGACATTCGGAGCGCTTGTCAGTATTGCGTCCTCTTTTGGGAGTGTTGAAAGTTCCAGTGACTCGTCGCCGATGGCCTCGTAGATGTCTTTCGGCGACTGGGTGTCCCCGGTGGATCCCATTGGCAGAAGGGACACTGAACATTTCGAGCAGGGCTTTTCTGCCTTGTTTTCCGCTGAGCCTAGAGCATCGATGTCTCCATATGGGCCTCCGTCCATGCGAATTGAGGATTTGTTTACGCTGTACAGGAGCGTACCGATTGCTGCAGAGGCCGAGGAAAGTAGGAGCACACGATAAGACAATTTAGTGTTGGAAACGTGCGTCCATATTCCACGTGTTGGAGTCCACCTAGGCCCGCGATACTGAAAACGAACCTGCCGTGGTGGCGTAGGATGGAAGCCTTTTGAGAAAAAACGTTGGCCGCCTAACGTAGCACGGGAATTGATAGCTGTTGCGAGTCTCCAGCATGAGACCCTCGAGACGCCAAGGCGCGAGCATCTCGCAACAACGCTAGTTGTCAAAGGCGAATGAACGCCCAATAAAGACGCCATTTTTTTTATGAGTTGTTATGGATGAGGAGTTAAAGACAGTTGATAGAGGGAAACAAAGCTGCGTGGAAAAGGATCAAGATGTCATATCCGGGAATGTTCTTATATACTAACCGCAGGATAGAAGGCACCTGTTTCGTCCATGTCCGCCCAACTGGGCATTATTCATCGTTCGTGGTGAGGTCGGGCCATTAGAACGTACCATGAGGGGTACCCCGGGCCGTACCCCGGGTCAAAGTGACCTCCCCCCACATGTTCTTGACAGTCTATGGTGCTGCCCGCGGTGCTGCCCCGGCTCAATATCCGGCCATTTGTGGGCTGTACGTGGGCTGACACGAAGGTCATATCTGTCCCAAGCAAAAGCTCTTCTCGATCGGTATATCCTGAAATGGAAAAAGGCGTATACGTGAACGAGGTTCTATCACTTGGCGGTAGGGTCAACGTATCATATCCAGCGGCTTAACATGGACAATAAACTGTCCAGCTGACAGAATGACGCACTGAATGTCACTTCGTCACGTCTTTATCTACTGTATGTTCGCCGCGGAAGTGATGGAGTGATTAGATGTATTACCGTATATCGCCGGATCACGCCTCCCGAGGTGACTGGTCGCATCGGCCGCACTGAGCTGACGGTAAACCCAGCTCGTTACACTTCACAACGTCGTAGTGATTTTGTAAACGCCTTCGAATACGACATAACACGGATGGATGGCAAGAGTTCTCGTCATGAGATATCTCCCGATCAGCGGCCTCTGACCGTCATCTACGGTGGCATGTTAAGAACCGCTGGTTTCTCGTTTCCATCGGCCGGATTACACTACTAGACTTCGCATCTAGATGGTATGATGATGAGATGTCAGTAGGACCTCGGGATACATCCCGGACTAAAAGTGATTCCGATATGACTGCAAAATCATACTACTCCCTGGGTCGAGGTGGCCAGTTTAGATGCTAGTGATCAAGTCGCCTGAAGGTGATTGAAAGAAATTTACTTAAGATCTTAGAGGACCCGGACTCGCAGGACTTCATCCTCACGAAAATTCTCATCTGATGGAAACTACTTCATCTCATATGTTGAACTTCTCTCGCTATCAATATCGCTCATCCAAAACATGGTTAATCCTACCTTGGTCAACGTTGTTAACATCGCACCGTACACACCGGCGGAGTCCATCGAGCTTGTCTCGAGGACTGGCGTGAAAAAGGGGAACATGCGGGCCGACGTTGTGTTCCTATCTGCCATTTCCGCGGGCTGTCTCCTAAGCTTCGGAGGTGCGGCATCGTTCGTTGCTAGCACGGCCCCGTGGTTCCAAGACAACGCACCCGGGTTGATGAGGGTGGCGGGCGCCCTTGTGTTTCCCATCGGTTTCGTCATGGTCGTGTTGACCGGTGCGGATCTGTTTACGGCGTCGAACATGGTAAGTTGAAGTCTGCGCCGCGGCACCAGGGCTCTATTTAGCTCACACCCTGTAACTAGTTCACAACAGTCGCCGTCCTGCATCGGCGCCTGCCCGCGTGGAAGATGCTGCTCCATTGGTGTCTTTGCTTCTGGGGGAATCTGCTTGGCTCACTTTTCATGGCAGTTATCATTTTCGGATGTAAGAACACTCTGGATGCTAAAATGATAAAAGTTCTAACTGAGGGAAATATAGACGGCGGAGTCTTTGATGCCGCTCCGTTTCGAGACAATGTCATTGCTTTCGCCATCAAGAAGCAGATTGTGCCCGACATGCATCAGATATTCTTGCGCGGCATCGGGTGCAACTGGCTCGTCTGTCTCTCCTGCTACTTGGGGCTACAAGCCAAAGACTTTCAATCGAAAATCATTGGTATGTGGTGTCCTATCTTTACCTTTGTCTCTCTTGGGCTCGACCATGTCATCGCGAATATGTTCTTCATCCCTCTCGGGATATGGCTGCACACCCCAGGTCTGTCAGTCGGCTTGTATATCTGGAAAGGTTTGTGTTTCCCCTGCCAAAGGCATCCGCACGCGGCACGAGCGAATTATTATTGACACGTTCCAGGCATCATTCCTGCGGCGCTTGGCAATATCATTGGCGGCGCATTGTTCTGTGGTGGATACTATTGGTATATGCACCTCTTCAGGGAGACCCCAGTGCTTGTTGACGGCAAGGACTATGACGACTCTGTGCAGCAGATGAGTCTTGAAGAGAAGGGATCAATTCATGGCCGGAGCGTAGTGTAGCAGGGCAACTCAGAAAAGTGCGTTTTTCCGCGGTCGAGAGTGGAGGCTTTGTCGAACATAAGTAGTTTTCAAATTGAGACGGAAAGGAAACTTTACACGGCGAAGAGTTATTTACAGTCAGTCTACCTCGCCATGAGAAATGCGCCGAATGGCCGAATAATTCATCAATGATGTATGCAGCACGGACCAGTATGGTGTCGAGCTCTCTGACAACTTACCTTAGGAGCCCTGGGCGATGTCTCGTGCGTGCCATGGTTCGATCATCATCGCAGATTGCGGAGCAGTCGTAAGTGTCGACCGACGTCGGCATTAGCGAAAGAGGGTAAACGGCAAACCCTTGAAGAAGTGCTATATATCTCAGTGTGTTCAGGTGCCATTAATTCAGAAGAGAGGATATCTAAAAAGCCGGGCGGGAAATACAAGACATCAACCATGCAACAAAAGGACCTCGGGAAAATCTTCGCAAGTCCAGTCTGAGCCACTCGGCCGACTGGATCTGGTCGAAGTCGTATCCGGACGGCCTGATTAATTACTCGCAGAGATAACCAAGAGACGTGGGGAAAGGTTCTATTTAAATCCAAGGCATCTCTTTGGACAAAACTTTCGGCACGTACACTTGGATGCGACCCCGGGAACATCTGTGCATATCCGTCTGCGCTCTCCCGCGTATCGTTCCCGCATATCGTCAGGTCGCTGCAGAATGCTTCTTGTCGTGATGCCTGTGCGTGCGTGGGGGGGGATCAACGGCAGTTAGTGATACCAATAAAAGCTATATGCCGTGCATATTGTCATTGAAATACGAGAGCTGTTATGGGCTGAAGCAGATGGCCGGCATGTTCATGGCTCGTCGGTATGCGATCAGATTCCACGGAAAGCAATACAGCGGGAACTAGTGGCCAGATTCAAGGGGTGAAGTATATTCCGGATAGATCGGGAGCGGGACGAGAGTTGGTTCATGGTCGACAAGCGCGTCAATGCAAGGAACTTTTTCTTGGCAGCCCCCGCTTCAGATAGACGTTTTTGTTGTGACGAGGTTAACTTATTTTCACCACCTAGCTGTCAGACATTGTTGAGGACCTCTTGATTAGTCCGATTTTGTTAAATTTATTGTGAGACTCGACCAACAGTGGTAGCGAGCGTATTGAGTTCCTCCATCTAGTGGTGACATTTCGGTGCTTGTTATGCATAGATTGACCACTTGTGTAGTGTATCTATCGTTCTCAACTCAGTAGTGACCGAAAGGAGAGAAATAGAGAAGACAAAATAATAAAGGAGGGAGAGAGAGAGAGAGATGGTCATACCGCATGTGAGTTACTGCCAGGCATGGCTCCCTGTTGGTGAATAGTTTACACACGTCCTAAAATCGAAAATGGTTCGGAAGGAACCAAGCTCTGACGTCTAGCGAAATACTACTCTAGATTTGACGGCATTAAAAAAAACAAAGGCTTTGGTACTCGCGTCATTTCGCCGGCTTGCCTCTGGTTTTGTGGCGTCCGGTAATTATAGGGAGCGGCCCAAGCCGTGCCGCTAGTTATAGATAACTCAGGAATGCCGAGCTTTTATATTCAGGATATAAACAGTCTCCTTCTAAGGGGTTTTGGTTATATCCATTCCCACATGAATAATTGGGTGTAGGTCTATTGTGGAATGGCATAAGAGATATTGTCCTGGTTTCCTTCTAGTCTCTAGGACGTACAGATTGAGACTGGAGATCGGTGCAACCATATAGGTCGACAAGACAGGATGGTACTTAGAGTTAGTTACTCCAGAAGAACAGGCATTGAACTTACAGTAATTACCTCTAGGAATTTGCATCTATAGAGTTGCGGGACCCGTACGATGGGGCAACTGAGCTTCTTGGTCTGCCAACAGAAGCAGCGAAAAGCCCAAAACCAGTGTTATGGGGCATAATACTATCAATCCTAGACACTTAAAGTGACCCCATAATTTAGCTTCAGTTCCATTCAAGCGAGAAGTCTTAGCACAAAAAATGGGTTCTCTCACGGCGCGAGAGATCAACCATCCAACTCTTAAGTTCCTCAGTGGGGAGCTGTGGATAAAGTAGTGACATTCCGAGGCCCCAATGCCTATATGTCAACTTAGGAGTGAATTGACATCGGCCCGTCCTCACATAGGTATCAGAGCTCCGACTACGGATTTCTAGTGCTAGGATCTAGCTGGCACGCAAGACTAGGGATCCAAACACTCGCCTCACTGGGCCTCCACAATCAGGCGTTTCCCAATCCCATCATTCGATAAATGGAGTCTCGCAAAGGATACTAGGATGCTTGACGTGTGAGTAACTTGATCGTGCTACTAGTGGAGTCTCGCGAGAAATATCTCAAGAGCCAGCTTACTGATTGGTGAAGATTGCAATGACGCAAGGGCTTCGTGTTTAGCATCTCCGCGGAACTAAGCTCATGGACCACGCAAGTAATTGTTCAGGGAAACATAGTGAGATCTGTTTTTAGGTTAAAGTAGAAGGGGAGTGTGGTTTGTCTTCGAGGAGATACCAACGTAGGGTGGGTATACCTGACTTTAGAGGATCGGGTAACAGATGCCGTCTCAATCATTGACTGAGGTAGCTGAGGCCGAGCCCAGTCGCACCCGAGTTCGCTTTGTCACATTCCCTGGTATTTATATTCGTAAGGATTTGACTTTCTATAAGCTACTGTGGCATTTCATCTTGATAGTCTCAATGCCTCCTTTCATCAACGGGGCAGCGGCGATTACATTGTGGAGGGAAGGTGTGAGTCCAGTCTCCCATGTTGAGAACAGAGTGCTTGCTTCAGCCACGAGCAGCTAACGCTGGTGGTCAATCCTTATCGTTCGTATTCTCACTAGCATGAGTGAGAAGTCAAGGAGTGTTCGCCTTCCTCACCACTGCAGGTAGTATCGGGCGCTGAAGGCTGTTTAAAGATAGGAGGATACAACATCTCTAGCATCTTAGCTACAAGTCAGGGGTAGTATTTTCACCACTACTTTAAGTCTTATAAATCAGTTACAAAATCCATACACTCAATAAAGCCCAAGCTAGGCTTTGCTTTACTAGATATTGATAGAGAATATTGGTGGGCATTTCATAGGGTCAACGGCGCCTTTCACTCTAAAGCTTGCTTTTAAAATCCTATCTACCCTTCTAATTTCAGAGCTATTTTCATAATCTATCTAGCATATATGAAGACTCAATGCCTCTCTCTACAAGCTATGTTAAGGTAAGTAAATTATATACCTCGTTTAGTGTGGACTGAAGCTGCTTTTCAAACTGCCAGAGGCTGCGGTTGTAGAGTCTATCCAAGCTGGCTAGGACATGGAAGTAATATATATTTATATAGTCAGTGGGAGGTCAGGACTCTGAGTCTCTAACACAAATACATCGGTGACAGCTTAGACTCCTACAGGATACACGATCAGCCAAGACGACATGAGGCTCCGCTTTTCCCAGTTTATATTGACCTCACAGTATGTTTCTGAACTAGTCCATGACGCTTGGGCAGACGTGAACGTGTATATTAAGCAGCACTATAGATCATTGCGAAAGTATTTTCTAAGAGAACATACTTCCTCAATTGAACACAGTTGAGTTCACTATGATGGGACCAGGTAGTACAGCCGGCGGCACTCGTTTCCGTTGCCATCTACATAGGCAACATCGCCCTTATCCTTATAAACTTGGAATTCTCGGAATCCGTTATCCGCCTCACTAGATTTCAATAGTTAATATTCGTGTGCCGGTTTGCCATCGGAAAAGCATTGCTTTGACATACCCAACGTTGCTGCCTTCCGGCCATTCAGCAGCATCACTGTGCAGTCTCCATGACAATGTTCCGTGTGAGCCAGGGAAGGAGCACTCCAAAGGTCCTGAAGCCCAGTCATACTCGCCTGCCGGCATCGGTAGACAGGTATCCCCGGGACCTGGGTTCGCGTTGCACGTATTCGAATTCGGGCAATACTAGAGGATGACGGTCAGGTATGTGAAGTTGAGTGTGATCTGTCGCAGTGAGAGGGCACCAAGGACGAAAGGAGACTGGCGAGGGGCATCATAGGTAGGATGCCGTAAAACACTTACATTAGCTGCTGAATAATTCCCACAGTCGACAAAGATAAATCCTTCCTCCCGTTTCGCCAGTTGGGTAGCTTGAAGCTTCGCGAGATTCGTTGCGATGGGACTTGCAGCTACCCCACCAACGAACATTATCGCCGCAAGCAGCTGTTCCACTCGGAGAAACATCTTGTCAATAGGGACGTCAAATGTCAAACACGTGAGGTCAATATTTCAGGATGAGAAGACAGCTCGAGAGGACAGGCAGTGGTTTGAATATCGCCTGTTACAGAGAAGTGCGAATCTTATATAGCAGAACAAGCAAGAGTATCTACCGCGCCCCTCTCTATCAACGATCAATTCAATCTGCCGTAGCACCAGTCAGACGATTCGAAGCACTGGATGATATCGGCTAGTGGAAGGATTCATTAGCCAAATGTGAGAACGCGTTTTTGAAATTCGGACGGGTTGGTTTAATGACCCCATCAAATGTGGAGGTACGTAGTTACGCGCGTATGTGAGTTCATTCTTGGGCTTCATGTCATATTAGTTCATATGTCTTGTCCATTTGTGAGGAAACGGGGAAATCCTTCGCCCGAGACTCTCGGTCAACAGATGTGGGTAGGGGAATGATTCGACTGCAGACAAACATATCTACCTAACTTAGCCTGTTGTTGACATACTAGTCCGGGCCAAAGCCCTTCAGGACACGAAGTAATACAGGTGTGTCACTCCAACCGACGCTGCGTTAAAATATTGTAGCCCGTACATCACCCTAATTAGATGAACACGAGCTGCTGTTACGATTGGGTGTTTCCCCGCTCAGAGATCTGACATGCATAGATGAGACCAGGAGTTAGATTATTTGATTATTCCATTTGATAGATGGGCAGCATACTTCTCGGCCGTAAACTACTACAGGTGCGGACCTCTCGGCATCGGGTGCCGCAAGCTGGATGCCGGTGGTCCGGGATAGTGAATGACATGAATGGCCGGGACGGGAACTCAGCTACAGTTAACATAGGGAACCTGGCTGGCACTGATATCTTTTGGATGATCGTGCTAGATCCCAGATTGTGAGGCAATTGGTGTGCAGACATTGACAACTATCTTACAAATGTTTACGACAAAAGGAACTATCTCTGGTTAACCTTCTTCGCGATTCCCCGTCGTCTCATGAACGGCAAGAAACCATTCTACCTGTTGAAATTCTCCTAGCTTCCCTCTAAGTAACGAGTTGAAATTCTTGCGCCCCGTTGTGACCACCCGCGAGATCACTTAGCCAGATGAGGTCAGTATCCCCTATTGATCCAAAAGCCATAGGATTTGCCCTTATGCCCGAAGCGCCTTGACTGAAGTGCTCGGGGATCTCTTCTTTGCTTTCACCAACGTCCTCACTCTTCGGTGGCTATACAGGAGACGGTAGCTCGATCATGACCCGATGCACCGCTACGGAGAGACCTAGCGCACTTACTGTCTGGCCAAGGTAACTTTCAGAGGCCTGATATGGGAATATGGATTTACTAAAATTTGCAGCATCTAGGGTTTCCCCGCTCCCGTCCAAACATGAGCCATATTCTCCTGACATGAGATGGAATGGAATACGCCGGATCGTGGCAAGATTCAGGAGTGCCTTCACCGATTTTAGGTCGGCGTCGAGGCGGGAGGCGTAAGCTTCTGCTGAGGGGAGGCCAATGGCAATGTGTATGATGACGTCGACAGTAGAGGAAAAGGCAAGGAAATCGGGCTCGGAGGGACTGAGATGTGACTTTAGAAGCTCTTCTAGATAAATCTTGAGCTTATTGAGTCCCTTTCGGGCACGCTTGTTGTCTTTCTTCTTCTCATCGTCGGTGATGGGGCTAGTCGTGGTGACGATGTGGATGTCTTCCACGGCCAGGGCATCGAGTATTTTCCGTGCCCAAAATCCCGTCGTACCAGTGATAAGCACGTTTACTGGAGCACACATAGGATTCGTTGATGGCTCGGCTGTAGGCAATTCATTGGCATGAGCTAGCCGAAGGTCTCCAAATTCTCTTTCTGGAAACGAGTCTCCTCTCTCCACAATCAACTAGGTCGGATGCCGCGGCAGCTGAGGCCAGAATCTTGGCTGCCATAGACCCCAATGTTGGGGAACCGAATAGGTCAATCAGGGAAACGGTAGTGTCGACACGAATGTTAATGAGCCTTTGAAGTCTGACGAGCGAAAGGGAGTTGCCACCCAACTCGAAGAAGCTGGTTTGGCTCCCCACCTGGACGGGGCTAGTAATACCGTGGGATTCAGGGCCGATGACTTTCTTCCAGGCTTGTCACAGTTGACCCTCCATCTCACTTGTGAGCACCGTATCATAGCGACTCACATCACTGGCCACCTGGGGTAGTGGTAGATGCGCGACCGCATTCCGATCTGTCTTGCCGTGAGCGTTTGTCGGCATCTCCTGGAGAGCCACGAAGAGGGCCGGGACCATGTAAAGAGGGAGAGGTAAAATGAAACGCAATTTCCGCAATAATGCCCTCTATGTTGCCTCGCCAAGATAGAAATCACCGTGGACGAACTGCACGTGGGTCAACTAGGAGATGGATACCCTGGAGAGAGACTACAGCCTTGAGGAGCACACCATCAGCAGTCGCTACGATCGTATTCTCAATGTCCTGGAGGTTGATCCGCATACCCCGTAAAATTTTATCATGGTGTCTCCGGTCACACGGCCTATGAAAACGAGGCTACCATCCCTTTGTAGCCGGCCCACGTCGCCTGTCTGGTAGACAATGCGGATCTAGCTTTCTGGGTTGACGATCCTTTCGTCTCCCCGAAGGGGAGTCGTAAGCGTTCCCGATGAATTTTTCTTCTCTTAGTTTGCCGTCGTTCAGGTACTCGGTACTGACACTCGGTCCACCGATAACAATTTCGCCTGCTGCGCCTTGAGGCAAGACGTCAAGACTGTGGTCCACGATGTAGATGGAATAGCCGGGCAAGGGATACCCTGCAGGTATCACGGTTCCCTCACTACCACGCCCATCATCATTGCTGTCGTTGTCTTCAGCAGTTTCAGGGCAAGTGATGGTCTCTGCTGGCCCATATGGGTTGTAAAGCTTGAGAGAGGGAAGCCTGAGTTCCCCGATGCTCTGCACCAGAGAAGGGGGTAGGACTTCCCCGCCTGCCCAGGCAAATTTCTATTTCAAGGTTCAGTGAGCACGAGTCATAATATTCTGTTCCATAGCTCTAATACGGGGAAGGCCAATATCAAGTAACAACTATCGTTCTCTCATAACTTGGTTTGGGACGTGACTCGTTCCAACGACTTCCCACTACTCCCAAGATCCATCATTGTTTTACATCCGTAAAGAGATTTTGTTCTTGGTCATTGCATTCACCGAGCATCTACAGTCGATTCATTAGGAATCTCTCACCAAGGACAGGGTAACGTACGGAATCTTGAACCGCTTCGTTACACTCAGAGATGGTCGAGATGAATTGCTGAGGGGCTCTATTGGCCAAGTTGCCGTCGTAACTCCTCGCCTATTCGTCCTGTCTATCTCTGGCGTCTTCATCGTCACTGGGGTTGAAAAGCCAGCTGAATGCTGATACAAAATCTGCCACTTCAACCACATAGATAGGATCAAGTGATTGATCGGACTCGAGACGTTCTTCTATTTCATTGACATCGAGGGAAGCTTCAAATGTGGGAAAACGAATGCTTCGGCGCTTTACAATCTCATCCAAGGACGAACGTGTGGATGGAAAAGAGCCAGTAACACGAAAGTGGGGGACAAATGGTGAAAGAAAAGAAAGGAAAAGGAAACAAAAAAAGAGGGAAAAAAGAAGGAAAAAAAACCAGGACCTACACCTCTACAACACTCTCCTGGGGCCCCCGAGACTCCCACCGCGGCCACTGCTCACTGCTCTCCCGTAAGTCCTGCAACACGGCTTTCGAGCGGCGACCACGGCTGGCACGCTGTGTCAGGGCCAGTAGGCTGCCCTTTTCGAAATGGGCTGTGTAGGAGGCAACGACCATCCCGTCGAAATCGGTAAAACCAGCTGTTCGTACCGCTCGAAGGATCGGCTTGAAGCTCTCAGTGAGATCTGATGCGGCCCCAATAGCTGTACTGGAGGGTGCCGCTCCTTTTGTCTTGGAAGGCAATGATAATGATGATGACCATGACGCGGAGGATGATGCTGACTGAAGTACTACTGCTAGTGCTGATGGGGCATCCTCCTCAGGTAGGGACCTTTGGCCGGATTTGGCGATCCGTTCAGCGATGGATGACGTGATGAGGATTGTTAGTGAGGGCCGCGCAAACCCTAGGACATCGCAAGCTCCTGGTTAGTCTGCCTAGACGTCGTGTGCGTCCTTCTTTCAGTCGACTGCGGGCTGGTAGAACGGGTATATTTTCTGGCTTCGTAGGCTCTTCGTTTCTGATGACATGCCTTAGATTATAAGAGAGGACACAGTGGCCAGGGTGGCTATTGGCACGTGCAGTTTCCCCGTTCGCAACATGCGTGCACTCTTGATTGATGTTCGAGGTAGGCCCTTTAGGTTCGACACAAATGCTAATGACATCTCATGTGAGGATCATAGTTGTGTATATATAGTCACACTATCGGGCTCTAACTGGTTTCATTCAAGTGCAAAGAGTTCTAGATACAGCAACGTCAGCCGCAGCTTAAAGCTTGGGGGCAGAAAGCAACCGCAGGTCGCAGAGGTTCTTCCGTTCTGCAAGAGCCAGCGACTTCCCGCGGCGGCCGATCGTGTGGTAGCGACGAACTCTGCGCGAACCCTGTATCTGAGCCCACATACCTATTTTAGAGACCGACCTTAGACCGATCGGTCGAATCTCAGAAGAACAATGCCCGTTGATTTCGACCAGCCGCCATATCCCGAAGAATTAGACGATTGGATGCCTTCTACCTATGTATCGGCTCTGAGCGTCCCGAATAGGATGGGTGAGGATTGCCAGGTTAATCTTCAACCGTGCTCCATCAGAGGAAAGGGTTGTAGCCTGAATCCTTCAGGAGCGTTCGTGTCGGAGCGCTCTTGGGAAATAATATTGCTCCTTGTATTCCAGATTGCACCGGCATCGTCCCGAATCCTATAGGTAACATCCCAGATCCAACCAACCAGCAGCGTCAACGCCATCTCAGATGTTTCGGCTTCCGACCAATGACTTCCCCCACTTCCACCCCTGAAGAGACCGAGACGGCACGCTTCCAGCAGATAGAAAAAGAACCTTTTTCGACGGATCAAGGCAAGAGGGAGAAGTGGAGGAAGAGGGAGAGGGAGCGTGCGTGCCGGTCCCTGCCCAAAAGGTTGTGTCCCATCTAACATCAAACACCACATTCTCAACTCCTTTTGAAACTCCACGTTAGTTTTCTATATTAGGAATGACGAATGCGGATTGCGCGAGAGTCATCCAACATTACACAAATTACCAGTTTCCCAGTACCGCTCCTGCACGCCAGTCGTGTTTCCCACCTTGCACCTGAAGTCGACAAAGAGGCGCACACCCATCCCATCGCACAAGGCGTAGTCAGTCATGTCTGAGGACACTGCACAGTCATGCATTCGACGGCTGTGCTCTGCGTATAATACCCCCTAATATCTTACGTGCACAAACAAGATTGAAGTAGAGTCCACGGATAAACGGCGGGAACAAACTGGGCTGTGTTGGTCTCATATATCCACACAGCCCTATGATATCTGGCCCGCTTGAGACTCAACACGAACACAACACGCAACCCCACAAAGAACAAGCGCCATTCCAGAATCAAACGTCCCACCTACTTTGACAGCTCTTGCCGGAGATAAACGCCATTAAACAGCCCCGGTCCCATTAGTTCGACGATTTTCTTAATTTCCTGGCATTCGGCACAATCCTCCCTCCTTCTGATACTCCTACGAGCTATCATGGCTGGTGGTGATGAGATATTCACCTACCGCCACGGTATCGCCGTTGCCCAGACCGTTCTTTTCTCGATAACTCTATTCCTCGCAGTATTTTTTAAGTATGGCCACCGAAATGGCTGGTTCTGCATTGGCGTTTTCTCCATTTTTCGCGTCATTGGAGCCGGCTGCATGCTAGGCACCATCACGAACGACTCCGACAGTGTATGGGCTGGGGTCTTTGTCTGCGAGTCTTTCGGCATGATCTTGATTATTTTCTTACTACTGGAGTTCATGTTCAGGGCGTACGTCCGGTCTCTTTCCACCGCTTCTCTTGCTGACCCCCTCCCTCCCCTCCTTGCCTGCAACTGGATGACCTGTAAGATCTGACGTTACATTCCTTCTCGTCCAAAAACAAAGTCGTCCATACGGTCCACCCCCGCTGGTTCTTTTACCCTCAAGTCATCACCTGGGCTGATATGGGACTTGCCGTTGGTGGATTTGCCGCGGCATCAAAGAACCAGAGCCTCGCGCCGACGAAATATACACAGGCCAGCTTCGGTCTCTTCACGGGCCTATACCTCATAGTGGTGTATACGTTTTGGTGGTTCTGGCGTGGGCGGAACGCATTCCCACTTGATGAAAAGCAGGTGATCCGCTGCGTGGCAATCTGCCTCCCATTATTGGGGATACGTACGGCGTATTCTCTGGTGTATCAGATCACCGGTGACAGGACGTGGAATGCTGTCAAAGGTAACTCCACGGCTTATCTAGTCATAACATTCCTTCCCGAGTTAGTAATCATATACGCGAGCAGCTGGACCATTCTTCGGATTGACCCGCCGCCTAGAAAAAAGAGCAAGAAGACACGGGGACAAGAAGAAGCCTACGCACTGGTTGATTCGGGACCTGACACTTCGGGGAGTCAGGCGGACCATCCGAGGCTCCAACCCTCACGCTGAGTGGCGGCATTTGTAGTTTAATACTAAATTTTACATCTCTTATACCTGGGAACCAGCGCAGCCTCTCCAAGTTCTGTGGTGTATTGACTTCTGGCGTCCCAGTTCAACACTTGCGCCCTGTCTCTCCCCTCCTCACCTCAAATCATTCGGCTGGGGTTCAAGCTTTCATGCTTCGTCACTGACGTGCCTCGGCTGTGGTAGGCTAGATGCGGATTACTCCTGAAACCGACCGGCGATATGGCAATTGGCAAATTATGCCGCTGGCTGGAGAAACTATTCTCTGGCTTAGAGGTCCCCATTTGTTTATAGCTTCAACGGTGGACCGCGCATCTGCTCGGGCCAGCAGTTTACGCTGACCGAGGTAGCTTATCTCCTCGCCCGTCTGATGCAGAATGTCGAGTCCATTCAATGGCGCGATGTCGAGGTAGAGTGGGCGGAGCGGGTGGCTCTTGTCACAAAGGGCCACCGCAATGGCGTAAAAGCTTGCGCTCAAAATGGAGTGTGTTGAACTCTAGCTCCAGTGGAACCTGGAATATTAGGAATTAATTTCTTCATTTTTTCTATGATCTATATCCTACGTTTTTAGCGAGCCGTTTTGAGATATGGAAACTATATGTTATTTCAATACTTATTCAGTTCCACGCATTGAACCCCTTCTCATCGCTGTACCGAGGTACATTGAAGTAAATCAGGTGAGTGGTGTGGTAATATTGTTGAGAATATAGCACGTGATTAACAATGATGATAAGCTAAAGATTTTTCTAAACGGATGCAACGCAAGTCGGCCGAATCGGGGCTAGTACTAACAATATTAAATCAGACACTGAATATAAAGATATCATTTAAGATAGAGTTCTTCGATAATAGTGAAATATTAGCTAACAACAACTAATATTACATGAACGCCAAGGGAAATTTGAAAAGCGCCACCTAAACTACAAAGCAGACCACGCTATTAAATCCCCCCCCGCTTTCAATTTTTCCAAACCGCTCCTCTTCTATTTTACGTCGATCCATTACCGGACAACAGACAATAGACAACACTCCACCCACGGAACAAGTCCCAACACCCCCAGGTCTCTCGAAAAAGCCTGCCAACATGTACGGAAGGCTGCAAGTTATACAGCCTCCATATCACCCCCTCATTGGTGCCAAATTTCGAGTCCTTGAGACGACCCAGGAGAACCTCAGATATGCCGAAGCGGCGCTCAACAAAGCAGCCATGGACGCTGGCTACAGACTCTGCGTCTTCCGCAAATACCCCAATTGCACCGATCCGAGCCGGGTCACCTTTTGCTGTAGCAAGGGCGGCGTATATAAGCGTCGTACGGAACCCGAGGTAACCGAGGACGACCCTCCCAAGAAGAGAAGGAAGACATCCACCAAAAAGACCAGCTGCCCCTTCCAAATCGCACTCAGGCGAGTATGTACTGCTTGGGTCGTCGAGGGCATCAAAGGCCATGAGTCGCACAACCACCCAATGGTTGATGCCTCGGCTATCCCGGAGTATAGGATGGCGATTGTCAAGAGTAGGGAAGAGCAGATCATCAAGTTTGGGAACCAGAAGAGGCCGCCAAGGGAGATTTTGGAATTCCTGAGAGATGAAGATGACGCTTTCAAGAAGATCAATGCTCAAGATATCTCAAATTTTCTTGCGGCCTACCGCCGCCAGGCTAATGGCAAGGATGGGGACACGGGGCGTGGGGATATAGGGGCTGAGGGTACAATGAATCAGGGGACGAGGGATCAGGGGACGAGGGATCAGGGTACGAGGAATGAAGAGGATGGGGAGGCGGCAGAGCCTGCAGAGGGTGGGACTGGACGAGCCCGGTAATGGATTTCGGTGATTTCCGGGCCAAGGATCGTAATTTGGGAGGGGATTAGTGAGTGAATAGTCGGTCTAGCGCTTTCGCTTTGGAGCGGTATCAATATTGTTGTTTTCGGTCTCTTAAGAGACCACATTTGGTGCAGGGCGTTCCTGATGGTTGTCTACTACGCCTTGAAAACCCAGGTCCAGCGTCCTCCCAAGCTGGTTCCTCTCAACAGAGTGTTCTTCCTCTATAGTTGCAGCTGAAACTGGAAGAACCTTGTGAACGAGTGAATTATGTTAACCATGATCATGAGGACGGGACCTCGGTACGTCTTTTCGATGGTATGCGAAACTCGTCTGTTCACCTCGCTGTCGTTGAACGACATGGCTCCAGAGGGTAGCTGACAGCGCGGTGTTCAAGAGCTGACATCGGTCTTCTCTCTACTCGAGAATTCGCTGACACTCAGCTAAACCTCTACACCGTAAGCTTTCTACCATTGATGGATGTTATTCTTTCCGGTAATACGTACAGCCAATGAGTCTGGTAGCGGTCTACCCAGCTGGCGCAGACTGGATGGATCTCCGAATAAAGACGAAACCAGGTCTTAGTGGTGAAGTACATGTTCTCTCGGACATGATATATCTTCGGAGTGTGGTGGCAAGCCTCCTCGCTAAGCAATACTAATAAATTACCAGTGCTTCAAACCAGAGAGAAGCTGTCAATTGATACACGTGCTACGCCCGAAATGTGCTTATCGGGGGGGTTCTGGGGTGCTAGAAATGGGTGGCTAGGCCCTGACTACCAAAAAAGAGGAAGCCAGCCAGGACAGCGATGCATGAACTATGGGTGGCAATCTTGCTAGCAATATGTAAATATATTGAGAATCTACATTAGGGTCGGTATATATACTTAAGTAATGTCAACTCGACCCATTCAAGAACAATTTGTTCCCAATAACCGGAGATTATTAGGACGCACGAATGTCGATGCGAAAGCTCGCCTATACTGACAAACTAGCCTTGATGATGCTGGCACCGTGTTCAGCAACACCATAGACACTCGCCTGGGGATTAGCACGCGGGATCAGAGGAATGATACTCGCATCGCAAACCCGCAAATTCTTGGTTCCGTAGACACGGAGCTGCGGATCGACCACGCCGCCGAGCTCAGGTGCCATCATGGAGCAAGTACCCACGAAGTGATGGGCGTCCACGGCCGTGCTCCGCGCATACTCTCTAGCCCTATCAAGATCTGCGAAGCCTCCGGGTGACGGTGCCTCAGGGTTACGCTTGCCGCCGGGCTTGAGGTGGTCAGAGAGCGGGCTCGAGGTCACAAGTACAGTCTCGAGGTGGCGCAGGTGCCGTGCGAAGACTTCCAGGTCCAGCGGATGAGAGAAGTAGCGTGGGTCAAGATCGACATCTTGAACAGGAGCGGATGCCGATTTAATATGTGTCGAACCGCGGGAGAGCGGGTGCGTAGTTAGCAAGGCGATCGAGAAGTAGCCTTCCTCGCCTGGAGGTGGGGGAACCATGGCGCCAGCGGCATCGAAGCCCGCGTAACCTGGAAGGGTAATGTAGCAGCCAGAAGCCTCCTCTGGCGAAGACAAGATGGAGCGTACAAAGTTCTTGTTGGCTTCGGCGGCTAGGAGCGCCGGCTTGTCCTCATCGACTTTGGCGTTGAGGAGGGTGTCCAGCAGGCGGTCAAGTTCACGTTTTCCTTCGTCAGTCTCGATGCCTGGGAAGGGGAGCTGGGCAGTATTCGAGGTCCCGCTGGTAGCCAACGGTCCAGTTAACCTTGCATAGGCTTCCTGGGCAGCGGCGACGGCCTCGGGCTCCTGTCGGGCCACGGGGTCCAAGGTCTTTATGCCGTCTTTGGCCTCAAACGACAAGATACACATGACATGATCCTGGAGATTCTCTCCAACGTTGGGATTTTTGATTACGACGTCGACGCCTAGTTTCTCCAAGAGACCGGCGTCGCCGATACCGGAAAGCTCGAGCACTTTTGGGGAATTGATGGCACCAGCCGCAAGCACAACTTCCTTACGGGCGCGAACAACCTTGGTCTCCCCACCCTTGGTGTACTGGACACCCTCTGCCACGACTTCTGAAGAGTTCGACTTGTCAAAAAGAATCTTTTCAACGACGGCCTCCGTCACAACCGTCAAGTTGCTCCTGGCGAGGGCTGGCCCAAGGTAGACACTTCCAGCATGGCTTCTCGTTTTCGTCTCAGGATCAACTGTTTCCGGGTTCACAATTAACCCATTTGCTTCGCCGGTGAGGAGATCGCCAGTCACGGGGATATTAAGACCGGCTAGAGTGTCCTTCCAGACTTGCGGCCACTCGTTATCGGAGTTATCGGGGAACGAAAGCTGAAGTGGGCCATTGTTAGGTCGGCCGGCCAAGCTGTAAACTTTGCCGAGAGACTGCGAAAAGCTTGGCCATTCCCAGCCAGGGTTGCCCAACTGAGTCCATGCATGCACATTAGACTTAGGGGTAGGCGTAAAGATGAGGCCGTTCATGGCGCTAGAGCCGCCGAGAAGTTTGCCCTGGGGGATCGGGCGCTCGCGACCCTCAAGGCATTTCTAGATTCGTTCAATACTGTTAACGGGGTGCAAATACGATGTTCGTGAATTAATGGCCCGAATGAATCTGGCAAAGTAGGTTGAAAAAATGAGACGTACCTGTGGGGTGGTGCGGAATGTCCAGTCCGCGGGGCCGTTGAGCAAGGTATGCCATAGGGCCGGGATATTCACACGCGGATCGGCAAGCTGATCGGCGCCTGCCTCAATGACGAGAACCTCAAGCGCCGGGTCCTCCGAGAGACGGGCGGCAAGGATGCATCCGGCGGTCCCACCTCCGACAATGATAACGTCATAGATTGTGGATTCCATCCTCTCTGAATGCCCAACCCTGAAATTTAAGTAATATCAATATAAATAGAGGACAAACACAGAATTGAAATTTGATGAGCGCGGGTGTCGGTGACTCCTCCGGAATGGCGTGGTGTCGGCTAGATTATGTCCACTTCGTCTGTTGATACCAATTATGATGAGGCGAGGTTGATCCAGCTTGGCCGGGCCCTATTATACTTTCTCGAGATTGGGGGCCGTTTACAATTAGTCCTACTTAACAAGGAAACACTTAGACAATAACCCGTCAGCCGAGTTGAGTCACTACGTCTCAGGGCGGGGGCTGACCACCTGCATGGTGTTAATCGGACCTACGAGGTCTAATCGGAACCATTGAAGACTCCAAATACCCCACATGCACCAGTTTTAAATGCTCTGTGATCAACTAGAAGCCCTAGCAGGGCGGCCGCCGTTAGGGAAGCTGACGTTTGTGGGCTTCGTATTACTAGGCAACGAGCGTGATAACGTCGATCGGGGTAACGGTCCCGCCCCCAACGTAACCTTATGGCGTCGGAAAGCTCGGTCGACCATGAAGTCGGCGAAAACGGCGCGAGTAGGCCGATCAAATCCCTTGACGAAACATCAATCTTTTTTTAGAAGTTATAGTAGTATACTACCATCTTCAATGCCCCATGGAATCCACTCTGCTGGTGTGACCTTACTGTTAATTAACTACACGTGTACATCTTCCAGGCTTCTAGACCAATAAGAAGATTCCAGCCATGCAAGTCCACACACATTTACGACTAGTGTAGAACTTCCCAGCAGAGACATATGAAGATGAGATCATAGTAGTCTAGAAGCGCTTACTTCTTTTAATGTAGGTAAGATCTTAGTGTTGAAGAGCTGGGGTCTCTTATTCTACCCTTGACCCTTTCTGTCATAGCCCGGCCGCAGTTTGGGCTGTGCGAGGCGGTGAAGTGTAGTAGAAAAAGGGATTAGGCACGTGACAGACCGACTAGTCGAATGGAAGGAGTTTAACTAATTAAATAAGAGGAGTTTAACTAATTAAATAGAAGGAGTTTAACTAATTAAATAGAAGGAGTTTAACTAACTAACTAAATCTTAGAAAAGCTTAGAAGAGAAATATCTATAAAAATTATAAGTTTTATTATATATCTAACTTATTTTCTAAGATTTTCTAATAGTTAATTTTAAAATAACTATATTTTTATATTTAGATATATACTTTTTATTTATATTTTATAAATACTATTTAATTACTTTATTTATTTTAAAATAAATATTTATAGTTTATATATTTATAAACTTATTTAATATTTAGTAATATTAATATTAAAATTATAATATATTAATTATTTTATTTAGTAAATAATTTTATTAAATAATATTATTAATATTTAAAAATTATAATATATATAAAAAAAAAAGACTTTTATTATTTTAAATTTTAAATTAAATAATAAAATTAAAATAAAGAAAGTTACTATTTTAATTATAAATATAAAATTAAATTTAGATAATAAATATAATTATAATATTATTATTAAAAAACTATATAATAAAGTTAATAAATAAGATATTAAAATAAAAATAGTTAATAATTTTATAATATAATAAAATAAAAAAAACTTAAAACTTAATTAATAATTTACTAATATTATAGTAAAGGTAAAGGTAATAGTAGAGTAGAAGAATATTTTTTTAGTATAAATATTATTTTATTTTATTATTTTCTTTATATAAAAGAAAAATATCTTTTAAATAAAAAAATAAATAAGTTTTTTAAGTTTTCTTATTAAGCTTTTTTTACTTTATACTTTTTATATTTTTTTTATTTATTTTTTTAGTTTTTTTATAATTTTTAATTTAAAAATAAATTCTTTATTTTATTTATCTATTTTTAAAGTCTTTTCTTATCCTTTAATAATACTAAACTACTTATTTTAACTTAGTAAATATCCCTAAGATATTTTTAATAATTATTATAAAAATAATTTAAAATCTTTTCTTATTTAAAAGTTAATTTCTTTTTTTATTAAAAAATAATAATATTTTTATTAATTAATAAAATTTAATATTAAATTTAATATCTTTTACTATTTTATAAAAGGTTTTATAATAACCTAACCTATATTATAATCCTAATACTAACATTACTAGATATTAAGTAAGTTTATAGGATATAAAAGCTATAAAGTACCTATTCTAAAATAAGTAAAGTAGTTAAGTAGTATTTATAAAATATAAATAAAAAGTATATATCTAAATATAAAAATATAGTTATTCTTTAATTAACTATTAGAAGATCTTAGAAGATAAACTAAATATATAGTAGAACCTATAGTTTATATAGATATTTCCCTTCTAAGCTCTTCTAAA